>OY757911.1:66912729-66982729 GCA_963585895.1 Sepioteuthis lessoniana | reverse complement strand
CGGAGAAGTCGCCATATTGGGTTGTGTTATTATACTAAGAGAATTCAAACGCCAGTCATGCTATCACATAGACTTTTGAACTAATATCCCAGGGAAAGGTATGAGTCTACTTATCCTCCCAGCTATGGAGTAAATAGTAACACTACTATTATTCTACAAGGAGTGGCATTAAATTACCCATGATGGTTGATATGCAATTAAATAGTACCAGTACAATTCTCCTATAATGATTACTTTGGAATTGGATTAAACATGTCATTAAAACGAAATCAAACCAATATTTTTGTAACATGAGGCACAATTGGATGCTTTTTCCCACGTCATGAAAGCCATAAATTACGCTGGACTGTGAGATGCTAAGCTTTCCTGATACTCTCCAAGTACGACTCACCAGATTTCTCTCCATGTACAGCCTCAAATCCAGTTTTAAAGCGACTTGACCCGAGGGAAATTTCTTCAACAATCTGCTTATTGTACTGTGATTAACTGCATCTTCATCTTTTGCTCAACAAATATTTATGGTTGCTTCCGTGGTGTTATAATCCAGTTCCGTCTCATAAAACATAAATTCCCAAATTAGACTAAATTTTGTGTTCATCTGTGTGTCTTTCAAGTCACGCATAAAGTAAAGCAAAGTACAATGTGTCAGCGCACCGACTACCATGATACTACCGACTGGGTATTTACTATTGCCAAAAAATCTTGGGTCACAAGATTTACGTACTATAAGATAGCATATACCAAAATATTGCAAATCTTTTGACTCACATAAGTATTTTGGATTTTTCTTAGAAAAAACTCTTCTTCATTAACTAGAAAAGTTTTGACAATTTTGAGCCAATTTGATATTAATGAGCATTGGGACTTTTTTCTTTTATCAACGTTAAATGCCCAAAAGAAGCAGTTTTCTATATGAAAGAGGAGAAATGATTCTTTTTCTCTCATACATCCTAACACTGAAGTACAAACGACACTAAGAAACTTCAAACACAAGATTTTGTTGGTTTTTTCTGGCTTTTTTATTTGGTTTTATAGCATATTAACATTTGTAGGTTATTTAATGCCAAATCAATCTTTATACATGTAACCAATTTATTTTTAAACAATTCAGTTTACCATAATTACAGAGTTTTAATTGACCCATAGATAGGACCCTATCAGGTGCTACTACTCCGGGCCTGAGTTGACCTGGAAGCGATAGTAATGAAGGGGTACTCCGCATTCCCTAAAGCTCTAGCATTTCTGGAAACTCACTATGAGATTGTTTAGTGTCATATCCAGGACACTCGTTTGGACAGGGGTTTTACCCCTCGGCAGAGGTGCAGTCGGTGTAATCTACAGTCCCAGCAGATTGGACAACAAGATTTTCACTGACAAAAATGGATATAAAAAATAAATATAAAATATAAAAAAATTGATAAAAAATAGATAAAAATGTAAAAAATATAAAATTATCAAAATATAAGAAATATAATAATATATAATAAGAATATAAAATCATAAAAATATAAAGAATATAAAAATATAAAAAAAACTTCAAACGGAAGATTTTCATTGATAACTGTTCTTTATTTATAGAATTAAAAAAAACAATACTAATAATTTTATGCAGTTTTTACGATAATTAACAAGCAAAAAAATTATGAATACTTTTTTGTAATACCCTTTAGAATTTATGTAGAAATTGTGCCGAAATACTTTTGCTAATTCTAAAGTAGTTAGCCCAGTTAGTTGGGGATGTAGATTTCACTGACTGCATCTCTGAAAAAAGGTAAAAGTCTCACCAACAAGTGTCTTGTTATGACATTAAACCATCAAATGGTGCAGGTCTAGCGTTGGAGATTTGGCGGATGTGGTGTACCCCTTCACCGCCATTGCTCCCAGGTTCTCTCTGACCCGGAGTGGTAGCAACTGATAGGGGTCTATCTATAGGTCAAATAGAACAAACTATGTGTGCAAACAAATGACTGATGTTAAATTTTGATTGCTATATAGCAAAATTTGAAACCATTTAACTGTGTGCGAAAAAGAGGTCTGTCTCGTTTAAGAATGTTATCGACAAAATGTGTTTACAAATCATATATATATATTTAGAATATATGTATAAAGAGGATTTGGCTTAAAATAACCTACAGTAGTTGAGATGCCATAAAACCAACCCAACCTAACCCAAACCAGACAAAAAAAAACAAAAAAACAAAACAAAACAAAACAAAAAAACAACAAAAAACAAACCCAGATGATACAGTTTGGAAATAAAAAAACATATTAAGCAAACTGATATCTGGGGGAAGGGTTCCATAAAAAAGTACTGTTTAGAATAATCAACCAATAATGTAATACTTGGTCGAAAGAAAGAAATACCAACTGAATGCCTTAAGCTCAGACTGCTCCTCAATACACTAAGTAGAGCGAAATACGAATACCTACTGAGTCAGAGGTAATCTACCTAGGTTTCACCTCACCAGATATATATTTGAAAAAAGATTAATTGGTCTGCAGACGAATTTGAATGTCATACTTTAAATTTTATTTGAAATAAATATGCTCTACTCGTGTTTCAGACTTCATGGTTTTCTTAAGAGGCTCCTGACGATGTCCATAAAGTCTGAAACATCTATAGGGCATATTTGTATGAAATAAAAGTATTTGCATTTGTAAATAAAACTATTTGTATGAAATAGAAGTACAACATTCAAATTCATTTGTGGACCTATTCATTTTAAAATATTACCTTTCTCTTGTTGGACCAACAGAAAGAATATATATATATATATATATATATATATATATATATATATTTATTCACCTGAGGAGATGCGATACATTTTCCCTCAAAACCAAACTGAGCGTAATTTCATTGTACTATGTTTGATATACATTAACAAAAAATCGTATTTTGATTTTTTTTAATTATAAATACTGGATAATTGGCATAATTGTTTGAGTGTTTATCAGTGATCTGGGGTTCAATCTCAGGTCGAGTATATCAGACATAAAAATGGTACTTGATGCCACCTTGCTTAACACTCATCATTCGAAGGTACGGATCAAGGATAAGAAGGGCGATCTCGGCAAAGGAGTAGCACCCTTCCATACACTTCGGTGTAGAAGCTATTGAAAAGGGAGCCTTCGGGTCGCCTTCAACTAGGGTCAGCCAATTTAACTTACTTATATGTAAACATAAAGTTGAAAAAAATTAATTTTATAATAAAATGGGCATGTATGAATAAAAATGAATATATGTATGGAAATATCTTCTTGGAATTCTGTATAAGAAATGTTATTAAATGGTGTGGGGTCTATTCATGTATTAAAGGTTAGAATTAGCTCCATTGGCTAATTAGCTATTAAAAAGGATATATGTGCTTATCAGAACAAATCCAATAATTAAAAAAAAAAACTGTACCTGCTATTGTGAATTGAATTGTCATGACCAGAAAATCCGGCGAACGACATACGGAAACACTAGACAGCTGTTTCGACCTTATTAGGTCTCATCAGCCGTGTATACCGTAATCACCACCACTGGAGATCGAACCATTTGATTTGACGTCACTTGATTTGACGTCACCACCACTGGAGATCGAACCAGTTGATTTGACGTCACTTGTACGCAATAAGAACTAGTGACTCATTTATAGAGTTTCGGCACAGCAATCTGTGGTCGTTGGTTCGATCTTCAGCGGTGGATATCACGGTATACACTGCTGATGAGAACTAATAAGGTCGAAACAGCAGTCCAGTGTTTCCGGATGTCGTGCGTAAATGTTCGCCGCATTTTCTGGTTATGGTAATTTAATTTACGACTTTAAAAAAATGTAACTGCTATATCTTGGATTTTTTTTTATAGTAATGTGGACTAAAAGGATCTTTTCAGAATTTAATTCAATGAAACCGAAGGTTCATGATAGATACACATATACATAACAAATATACTTGTCCTCTTTTATCAGCATAGTCAGCTGGCGCTATACAATACACTAATTGCATCTTTGCAGAGGGGTAACCCCCCACAACCAATGTTCTGAATATAACATTGAATAATCTTATGCAGAGGCCCCAGTCTTGGAGCTTTGAGGAATGCAGAGTACCCCTTCATTGTCATCACTCCCAGGTCTATTCTGGCCTGGAGTGGTAGCACCTGATCGGTCAAACAGAACTATGTAAAATTTAAACTGAGTGCAAAATGCCTTATGCTAAATTGAATTGTTTGAAAGAGAACGGTTCAATCGTTTAACTGTGTGTAAACAAATTACTGCTTTTTAATTGAACTGTTAATCTATTAATTGAATTATGAGTGATCTATAGCGATACTAGGAACCATTTAACTTTGTTGACTTATACTAAACTGATTTGTTTGAAAAATAACTGTTTAATCCTTTAACTGTGTATCTACCAAATGTGTTTACAAATCATATATTTGACATATATGTAAAAACAGGATTTGGCATTAAATAACTAGCAATGGTTGATATGCCAGGAAATCAAAGCAAACCAAAAGATCCTCTTTATTGAAAAGGAATAAATAAGATTCCAAATCACACACGATTAATAATGAGATCAGGTAAAATCTAAGGGAAATAACTCTCATTATTCTCGCATAAGCTTTTATTTTTCAGACATAAAACTTTTTCCTCCATTACAATAACTACTCCATGACTCCCTAAGAACACACTTTTGCTTAGCGTTCGTTCGGGTGAGTGTTATTAATTTGAGTCGTTTGGTCCTAAGCAATATCCGTTTCGGCGGGGCTAAGATTATGACTTGGCACCAGGGGCGCCCTAATAGGATCAAGCATTTCTTGTACCTGCCGTGCATGAGCCTCGATTCGTGTTCAGCCCCTTCATTAAAATGACCTTGTGTCAAACATTACCTGGTGGCAAGCTGGATAAAAGGTTCCCTTTGGTGACCAAAGGTTGACTTATCTCACCAACACACACACACACACACACACACACACACACACACACACACACACACACACATATATATATATATGTTGGCCAAAAGTTATTGTTTAGACCAGTTTGGTGAAAGACCACGGAGCTTTCATTTTTATGATCTTTTTTTCTCAAGCTTTCTAGTTAGTTTTTTTTGTGTCAGGGTCCAACTGATATAGTTGTTTCCCAACGCTTTGCTACGAAGTAATTTCGATCAAGTCCATTGATCAGCTTTTGGGGGATTTTTTTGTCAGTATTTGTTTTTCTTTAGTTTAGGTGCAACATTTATTTTGTGGGAAGGGTTTATTATTGGAGAGGGTGCTTTGGCTGGTGTATTAGTTGTTGAAGATGTTTAGTATGTTGTAACATCATGGCACCATCGTGACTAATAGCCGGTGTTACTTTACGCAAAATACAAGATAGGCCCGTTATTTCTTTAGATACGAAAAGTTATTTTCTCAACGCAACATTTGATAGCAGTCAGCCACCGTAAGTCGAGAGAGAGACAGTGACAGATATTTAGTTCTTACATAGAAACGCAGAGAGATTCGTGGGTGATAGACAAACTAGATATCGACTTCCATTTTTTTTTTTTACCCCGTCATCCTTTCGCCTATTCACAGAGGGCTCGAATCTCTAAACTCAACCGACTGTTCCGTCATTCAAGTCTGAATTCCCTAAATTGATTCTCATCATCTAATGACGATAAGAACATGTGCCATTGAATTTCTTTTCATACCAGGTAACTAAATTAGCTGTTATTGAATTTATGTGCTTTAATGAGAAAGGCGACATCTCCACACTAGACAGAACCTCCCTGAAACTGGTTGACAAATTCACCTACCTAGGAAGCAGCGTCTCATCCACCGAAAAAGACATCGACACACGGCTAACGAAGGCATGGGCAGCTATCGATAGGCATTCGATCATTTGGAAATTAAACCTGACCGATAAAATGAAACGCAGTTTCTTCCAGGCTGCGGTCGTGTCGATACTGCTATATGGATGCACTACTTTGACGCTGACTAAACGGCTGGAGAAGAAGCTAGACGGAAATTATACAAGAATGTTGCGAGCAATATTAAACAAGTCCTGGCAGCAACATCCCACAAGGCGCCAACTATACGGTCACCTACCACCTATCACGAAAACTATACAAGCTAGACGAACCAGACATGCCGGACACTGGTGGAGAACAAAGGACGAGATCATAAGTGATGTGCTCCTGTGGACCCTCGCATATGGCCAATCAAAAGCAGGACGACCAGCTCGAACATTCATACAGCAGCTATGTGATGATACGGGATGTAATCCTAAAGACCTGCCGGAGGCGATGAATGATAGGGAGACGTGGAGAGAGAGGGTCAGAGATATCCGTGCTAGCCGCACGACATGATGATGATGATGATGATTTTAAACACCCAATCTCTCTGCAGGTTTCAAAACGGAACTTTTGTTATGTCAGACTGAGTTTCGCCTCTTATACTGGGACATATATACGCATATGATCTTCGCGAATTACACTTCCATTCAAAGTCTCTAGATAACTTAAAATTTATCACTACAAATAAAATAATTAAATAATATGATTAATTATCATCCTTAATTATATTACAATGTTACTGCCGGTGTTGAATGCTATTTTATTTATAGATAGTTATTTAACTTTAATACTAACGCCTTTGAAGAGTTCTAAGCGTTTTTTTTTTTTTTTTTGTGTTATTTTTATATACGGTCTTGGTGTTATTGGTGAGGATTTTTCTTATTTCAGAAGAGGTAAATTATTTATCTTCTTACTCTGTGTGATTGTTATATGTTGTTTGATGGCATTGACTTACTAAACATCTTTAGCAACTAACACTCTAACCAAAGCACCCCCACTCATAAGAAATCCTTTAAACAAAATAAATTTCGTAACCTAAATAAAAGCAAACAACACAAATAAAAAATAATCCTTTGGATTATGCATCAAAAGCGCTTTGAAGTATCATCATGTCACGCAGCCAGCACAGATCTCCCTGACCCTCTCTCGCCACCTGTCTCTATCGTTCATCGCACCCGGGAGGTCTTCCAGCCTACATCCAGTATCGACACAGAGCTGTTGTATATAGGTTCTAGCTGGTCATTCTGCCTTTGCTCGTCCATGTGAAGGGGTCCACAGGAGTACATCACTTATGAGTTTGTCCTTACTTCTCCAGCAGTGTCCTGCATGTCTGGTTCGTCTAACTTGGATAGTTTTCGGTATGAATGGGAGGTGGCCGTACAGCTGCTGTTTTGCGAGTTGTTGCCTCCAGGACTTGTTCAGTATTGCTCGCAGTATTCTTATTTAATTGCTTTCCAGCTTTTTCTACTTATGTTTAGTTATCGTCCATGTGGTGCATCCATATAACAGTATCGACACGACTGCTGCTTGGAAAAAACTGCATTTTATTTTATCAGTCAGGTCTGACCTCCATATGACATCAACACATGATACTTCTATATCAACTGAACCCGAATACAAAGAAACGAGCAAGAAAGCTGAAAAAAAAATAAAAAACAAAACAAAACATAATACGGTCATAAAAAAACCCCGAGGGTTTCAAAGGAATTCCTCTAAACACACACACACACACACACACACACACACATACACACATATATACATATATGTATATACATGCATACTTTTCTCTTTTAAAAATATTTGATTATATAGGACAGCAAGTTCGTGTCTGCTGATTCTGTCTTCGATCGGTACTAGTCTTCGTATGAATCATTTGACTTTTGGATTGAATTAATTTAGGAAGGCGCTGTATGTTTTCCAAATACTTTTCCCGAGAAAAAACAAACAAAATAAAAGTTCTATATTAAGATTAATAAACCTTCTTAAATGAGATTAACTCTGCTAGTTCTTCCTCTTACTCAAGTAAAATTCATCCCGTAAATTCATCTCCAATTTATTCTTCCATTAACTCTTTAAATAAATTTATATACGTCGTTTGTGTTTGTCATTTCATTATTCGCTCCCCCGAAGATTGCTCCTGTTGAGACCGAAAGTACATAAGAAACATACGGCGCCTTCCTTTTATTCATTCCATCCAAAAACGAACGACTCATACGGAAACGGGGGTGTCCTCGTGGTTTAGTGGTTAAAGCGATGGACTGCGGAATCGTAGTACGCAAGTTCGTATTCCAGTCGCGCTATTACGTTCATTTTCGGGCAAATACCCTTGGGAAAGGTATGAACCCCCTTATACTTCCTGCGATGGGTTAAATAGTACCACTACTGTTCTTCTAAGAGAATAGCTTTGGCATTGAATAACCTACAAAGGTTGATATGCCATTAAAAACAAAGAATACAGATATTTATACGGAAACTTGAACGGATCAAAGACAGAATAGGTACACACGAAGTGACTATCCTATCTTATCCCCCACACACATATGCACACATTGTTTGGGAGCAATACCTTTTTTATCTTATTTGTTTTTAACAAAACAGCTTATATCCTAAAATTTCCCAAATTATCAGAACTTGATGAATTTTGTAAAATCAAAAGGCAACAAGAATATTTTTCTGCATAAAAGAAAAACAAATATAAAAGTGTATATTTAATATTCTTATCAATTAATAATAGAACCAGTAAAGACGAATCAAATAACAAAGATTCTGAATTAGAAAAAATAAAGTAAACATAACGTCTATTTTATGAAAATATAAACATATTCAAGGGTAGATAATTAATTCAAGGGAGAGCACTACAAGTAACTATTTGCAAAGTTACCTCCCGTACATATTAACCATCTCCCATCATAATATTTAAAAAAATTCATCAATTTAAAATAAAATTACTGCATTCAATGCAGAAAACTTACAAAATATTTCTAGTTACTTATGATTCGAATTAAAAGAATATTGTTCGAACACATTTCGAAAAAATGATCTAATTGTATATGAGCAATTTACATATTGAATGAAAAATTAATTGAATAATTTTTACGATTGATTGCAAAATGAATAATAAAAAAGCAATAGAAAAGATAAGAAAATATATTAGAATAAGGAATATGTAATGAACTAACTTATAACTATGATCTGAAAATACAAATTAAAAGTGATATCTTTAGGTTCAAGTGTGGTGGGCTGAAAAGTTCATATCGTGACTTCATATCTTCTGTTGATCACTTTTTTGACAAATGGAATCCAAACTCTGCAACACCGATGGAAGGAGTGCGTGAGTGCAAGAGGAACAATGTTGAAAAATAAACCTCATTTAGTCACATTCCATAAGAGCATCTTGGTCAGCCAGTGGACTTTTCAGCTTACCCTCGTAACAAGCAAACATGCAAATAAACCAAATTATATAAAAAAGAGTCCCACTACACTTAAAAAATTAAACTGTTAAATCGTACACGTACGTTATTCTCCATTTAAATGAACTAACAAGGTCGAATGAAAAATAGTTCAATAAACATATTAAATGTTAATTATTTTTCAACATATATTTTTTCTGAATAAAAAAAAAATTTTCGAAATAAAAATGATCTCACTTTTATATTGTTTATAAAAATATCTCCCGTTTATTTTCACCCATGCTAAAGTTGATAAGACTATAAATAGAAAAGCTTTTAACAAAACGATCGTATATTAACAAAAACAAAACAACCCCCACAAAAATATCAAAAACAAAAAGCAGAAGAAGAAAATATAAGCAAACAGATTGTTAATTTAAAATAAAAATGAAAATGAATAATAAAACTTTCATTTATTTACAACGATTTTAAAGCATTTTCATCTCTAAGTTACATAGTAGGCTATTGAGAAACTTTTTCATTACGAAAGAAGCGGTTATTCTGGCAAAATAATTTTTGTCTAGAATCGGACAAATAAAAAGACAGAGTTATTACAATAAGTTTCTTCCAAGCAGCGGTCTTGTCAATACTGGATGCACTACATGGACGCTAACTAAACGGACGGAGAAAAAGCTCGATGGCAACTACACAAGAATGCTGCGAGCGATATTGAACAAGTCATGGAGGCAACACTCCACAAAGCATCAGCTATACGGCCACCCACCACCCACCACCAAAACTATCAAAGTTAGACGAATCAGACATGCGGGACATTGCTGGAGAAGTGGGGACGAGCTCGTAAGTGATGTACTCCTATGGACCTCTTCACATGGCCGAGCAAAAGCAGGGCGACCAGCTAGAACCTACTTACAGCAGCTCTGTGTCGATATGGGGTGTAGACATGAGGACCTCCCGGAAGCGATGAACGATAGGGAGGGATGGCGAGAGAGGGTCATGGATATCCGTGCTGATGGCACGACAAGATGATGATGATATATATATATATACATACGTGTATATATATGTGTGTGTGTGTGTGTGTGTGTGTGTGTGTGTGATCTTCATGTATACACCATTCAATAATACTAGTTTTCTATCTGAAAGCGAACACTAAATACCAATTGGAAATATTAGACTGTCTCATTAAAGATGCTGACTCAGAGATATTTACGAAACTCAATTCAAGGTCAAATCGAGGACCATTCCTTGCTTTTGGTACTGAATAACTCAAAAGAAAACATCACACGATACTCGGTAAGAAGATGAATATTGCCAAGTAATGGTCGAAAGTGTTTCTATGGTGAGTAATCTGTTGGCATAGCACTCTGAAGTTGTAGAACTTCAATAGATGTGGAAAAGTAAAGGTCCACTCTACAAATATCGAATTCATTACATCAGTGAATTGATTTTCGAGATAATCTACGGCAGACGGCCACATTAGTAAATAAATATAACATTTACTAAGTTTATTTAAATTGGCACTAAACTACAGAATTAGGCATCCAGTGTGGATCGATTGCATTACTCTAGCAATTATCGTCTGCTAGATCAACTTTAAAATAAATGCATTAAGGCAGGCTTCCAAAAACTAGAAAGAATTGCTCTTTGGAAAATGTCAGATATATCTAAATTTCTAAATTTTCTTGCTCATTATATTAGGCATTCAAGTTGGCGAAAGATTTTGGTCACGAACCTAGTTTTGTTAGGTGTGTTCCTATACTAGTTTTTTTTCCCTCGTGGTTTATTATAAACCCCGTAAAATTCCTCGTTTTTAATTCAATGTTATTCCCACCAAGACTCGAGTTAACTCTACAGTTTATCCCATAGCTAGAGAGAAAGAAATACATCCATATCTTTACCTAGGAAATTAGCTCGTTAACTGCACCAAGTTCCTTGGTAAATGTTCAGTGGGGCAACAAGTTTGGTCTGGTATATCTTAAAAATGTTCCATGGGGGCTATTATCTGTGTAGTTTTACAGTCATGGCAACGTAGTGAAGTTTATTTCCTGTTTCTGAAGCCATCCTAATATCATGATGTGGTAAAAAGCATTTTCTCAATGAAGTATGTAACTGCTATAAAAAAAATGTAGTAATCAAAGGGCGAATTTGGTTTTCACCGATGCTACACGATATACTCTCCACATGTACTATATGAACCAACAATCAATAGTCGAATCCCACACATTTCTTCTATTGAATTGTTGTTTTCCTTGAGAGCATTGTAGTCTCGTCGCTTCTCCAAAAAACAAACAAGCACACATACCACCGTTAAATCCGTGTCAAGGATGTTTGCGTTTCACTTTCGACAACGCATGATTCCATCTCTTCTACCCCCAGAAATGGATAAATACTAGGCTAGACTGGGCTCTTTAGCCTTGGTTCAGCAGTCGGTCTTGAAAGAAAGTTCTGAATTCAAACTATATATGCTCTGCTTAAAAAAAGAATTGACTGTGTCAAATTCTCCCAGTGGCGGAGGGGTCGGGTAAATGCACACCGAGTCGTCAACCCTATTCGTGAGAAAGAGATACGAATATAAGACGCCCTTCTTCCAAAAGAATAAATTCAAGTTCTGGCGCCATGAAAAATACTTTCGGCGATGGTCTTTACTTAACATGGACACTTTGACTGATTCATAACTATGCATCTCCGTACGCAACAGTGATCAACGTACTGTGTGTTGTGATACATTTCCTTTATTACTTTGATTAAAGCTATCTGTAATTAGTGAAACAGTGTCTTCCGTTCATGTGGTGGATCTATAAATGTTGATGGCTTAATATTTTGTCATTAGTTAATGTTAGAAACTCGCCACAACAAGACGGAAACACTCCGAAACTTTTATGACCATCATAATGTGTCCTTTACGAAAGTCACTCAAATGTTTTGTTTTGTGAAGAAGTGTAACATCGAAATGAAATACACGAAGCTGGCTTCCCTTCTTATGTACCTCTGAACCTGTTAAGCACAGTTGCTACAAGATATTATCACTGATGGTTGCCACATTTTCTGACTCACAATGTTTTTGCTTACTGGTACACACCCCGAGCCCCTATTCTGCAGTTCGTTTGCCCATTAAAATGCTTTCGACGATGATCTTTGGTTAGCATTGATACTTTCTCTGAATTACACCTACACCTCCCCATACACGACCAGAACCAATGTACTGTGAATTGTGATACATTTCTCCTTTTACTGTGACTAACATGACCTATAATTTGTGCCACCATAGCCTTTCTATTTAGCAAGCATCCTCCGTTCACGTCTCTTATTCATAAGTCTTTGCCGCCCAATACCTTGTTGGTGGTTAGTGACTTTTTCTGTCAATAAGTTATCACCATAAAAGAACGTAGATACTCAACACGTCATTTCAAAACTGCTGCGAATTAGTCTTTCAGCCGAACCAATTTGACTGTTATTAAAGTCCATCAAAACTTTCTTCTTACCCGTAACAACGGTATTCAAAACTATTACACTTAATGATATAATTAAAGATACACATGAAATAATTGATATTTATTCTTGGAATAAATGTACAAGTAAGGAAATATAGTATATAATAAGTATCCAATTACTTTTTCCATTGCTAACTTCGGTTTGGTTTTTTATGGGCTTGGATCAGACCATTCTTATGGGGGTGTTCCTCACATCACAACAAAAGCACTAAAATGAATTGCTTGAAGGAGACGTATTTAGCGTAATGATTATCATCGTCTGAAATGAAATCGGCGATCGGAGATCAAACCCTTACGAGGCTGTTTGTATTCCATTTTGCGCTAATGATATTGGGAAAGGGCATGATTCCAGTTATTCTCTCAAAAGCTATGGGTAAATAGTTGGACTGACTGGGTTCTTTAGCCATGGTAAGGCAACCGGTCTACCTTGCTTAATACTCAGCATTATGAGGTAAGGATCAAGGGTAAAGTGGATCAATCCAGGGAAAGGAGTAACACCCTCCCCTACACCTTGGTGCAGTAGTAATCGAAAAGGGAGCCTTCGGGTCACCCTCGACTAGGTTTGCCAACTTTGACCCATAGACAAGACCCTATCAGGTGCTTCCAGTCCGAGCCAGAGCGGATCTGGGAGCGATGACTGAAGGGATATTCCGCGTTCCCTAAAGCTCTGGCATTACAAGAGCCTCATCATCAGATTGTTTAGTGTCATATACAGGACACTCGTTGGGGGAGTCTTACCCATGTTGTGGTCTTGAAGGGCCAGAAATGAATAAGACAAAGAGATGTAAGGTTTACAGCAGTATATATTGACGGAAATACTAACAGTACCTTTAGTTGTTCTCCGTCCCATCACCGGACAAGTACGGCACAAGGCCTTTTTAAAGTGGGTCCAGATGCAGAGCCGCAGCCCACAAACGCCCTGCAAAATCCAAAAATACTTTCGGTCCCGTCAGCATTCCCCCAATGGTGGCGCCTCAGATTCCAGGAAATAAACAACCAACTCGTTTATCGAGTTAGTCACTATTTATAGTGTAAGGTAGGGTCCATGCAGTGACGTTATGGGGCATATCACCATAACAACTTATCTGAAGAATGTTGTATGTATATTCTGCTGCCCCAGCCGGATGGGTCAACTAATTTTAGAGGTTTATATCTTAGAGTGGAGATATATGTGTGTGTATGGTAAAAAAATTTAAAGAAAGAGATTTTTCATAGCGCTTGTTTCAGAGAAAGTTGATCGCTTTTTTATATATATTTAAATGTTCTGTTTTCTCTACGAAAATCATTTCTATTAATATTACCCCAAATTCTTAAGAATACTATTGTCTCAATCGTTATTTTTACTTTTTGTATTGCTCACTGTCGTAATGACCATCATCATTATTACCATTATGTTGATTGCTGTCTATAATACAATTATTATTACAGCAAATATCGCTTTATTTTATTTTTTTGCCGTCATCGTGATTATCAACGTCTTCTTTACTGTTATGATTATCTGAAATATATTGATTTCTTCCACGTCATTTATCTTTTATTCTATGTTTTCTGTATGTTGTAAGGAGAATGCCATCGGGCATATTTCTTCTATTAACACGATGGAAATGAATTTTGTGAACAAGCGGATCGCACTGGCCATCAAAATGAAAGACGGTAGCATAAAAGCAACAATGCGATTTCAGCTTGTATTATTCTCTTTAAAAGCAACACTTCGTGATTCCATTTTTCTCTGCCCTTATTTTTCGAAAATGTCTTCTTCTTCTTCTTCTTCTTCTTCTTCTTCTTCTTCTTCTTCTTCTTCTTCTTCTTCTTCTTCTTCTTCTTCTTCTTCTTCTTCGCTTTCAATGGATAATCCATTTATTATTCAAAATCCCCAAGGATTTTACATTTTTTCGTTCCATAGTACATTCGTATAATCCTCAATGGATCATCTTTCCTAACCAGTCATATCTATTTTTGTACTCTTGAGCCAACCTCTTGTATTTCTTTATTGTATAATAGATAGTCTCATCTCTGTCTCCGTATAAGCGACACTAACAATTCCTGTGTGTCCTTTCCTTCTTTTACTTCTATTCAAATAAATTATTTTACTCCTCCTGAAGTTTTTCACACCAACATTAGCTGGCGGGTTTCCACCGGAGTCTGAGTGACTGTAAGTCTCCTCAGGTCTCCAGGACTCTTCTCAGTATTCTGGCTGATCCCAATAATTCTGTTGTATGGATAGTCTCAATTCTTCCTCTGATATCAGTTAACTCCTTTGGGAGTCTGTTCCAAGCACACCAACTAAAATTGGTATAACCTTCATCCTCATATTTCGATTTTTTTTTAGTTCTCTGGCAGGGTTCAAATATTTGTCTTTTTTTTTTGTTGATTTTCACTCTTTGTTCGGTGGTAACGGTCAAATCTACTGGATAGCCTGTTCTTTTCTTTTTGCTAATTAACACAAGATCTAGTCATCTGGCTGCAATTTGCTGATCCGTTTGTATCTCAGAATACCAGATAATTTTATGGGTCTCATTCTCCAGGACGGATTCTGGTTTATCCATATACCGAAATATATTAATTTGGTAGTATGGTCAAATTTTAATTTCTTGCACAGTTCCTTGGGGATCACCTTTCCCACGTAGTCGCTCCTAGACTTGTACTTCTTCTGTGCTAGTTTGTTGCATTTGCCAATTATGTGATTAATCGTTTCATCTCTGTCACCACATAACCTACACTTGCGATTACGTTTTATTATTTTGTGCTTTTATTGAATTAGTCCTTATGGCGTTGTTTTGTGTTGCTATTAGAAGAGATTCAGTTTCTTTCAAGTGGTTTTACTTTCGCAGCCATGTCCAGGTCTTCGAGTGAGCAATCTTACTATTTTGTTGCTTGAAATATCGATGCATTTTTTTCCCAATTCTAATTCGTAGCCTTTGTTGGTTTTCTATTTGTTCTTATATTGTCATTATTATTAATAGCTGCAGTAATTAGTCTCTCCTTGCTTTTTTATGTAGTCCCCGTGTCCTTGTATTGATGCATCAACGAAATCATCAATACTGGCGAATCTTCATACTTCTTCTTTTCTTAGCACATACAGTCTATGTCATCTCTATGATTATTATTACTTACTCCTTGAGAGATTTTCACATCAGCGTCAGCTGATGGTCTTTCACTGGAGTTTGAGTGAAAGCAAGTCTCCTTAAGTTTCCGGGACTCTTGTCTGTATTCTGAATCCCAGGAAATAGTAGCTTCTTTGGGTTCTATTTTTGGTTCTTGTTGTTTATATCTTTTGATTTTAGTATTCATATTATCTATATATTTTCTTATTACTAATATTTCCTAGGGGATGTTCCCTTGGTGTAATGGTTAAAGCGATGGACTGCAGAATTGTAGTACGCGAGTTTGTACTCCAGTCGCGCTATCACGTTCACTTTCGGGCAAATACCTTTGGGAAAGGTATGAACCCCCTTATCCTTCCAGCTATGGGTTAAATAGTACAACTACTGTTCTTCTATGAGATTGGCTTCGGCATTAAATAACCTACAAAGGATGATATGTCATTGAACAAAGAAATCTAATATTTCCTATTTTATCAAGCTATTCGTTAAATTTTATCGGTGTTCGGATTGGGCAACTGGACAGTAAATGGTCAATTGATTCAGTTTTTCTTTGCACAATTTACATGTTTGGTTATAGTTGTTTTTTTTTCAGATTGTTTTTAGATAATAAGCGCTGGTCAGTCTCTCTATCTCAGCCTCCAGTCAATCACTTCTCAGCCAACGATTAGTTTTACTATATCTATATTGGCATTTCTATTTCTTTGTACGTATCGTCCATGTAGAGTTTTTTTCCCAGGTATTTTTAATTGATTTAGTGCTAATGCTTTTTGCTTCTGATTTTATTTATTTTTCTGTCTCCGTTACTTTATGTTTTGTGTCATTTTTTTGGTGCGAGGTCAAGCTGGTTAGTAAATTTATTGCCTTCTTCTTCTTCTTCTTCTTCTTCTTCTTCTTCTTCTTCTTCTTCTTCTTCTTCTTCTTCTTCTTCTTATTATTATTATTATTATTATTATTATTATTATTATTGTTATTATTATTATTATTATTATTATTATTATTATTATTATTATTATTATTACACCAAGAGATTTTTTCGCTTCAGCGTTAACCGATAGTCTTTCACTGGAATTTTAGTGACAACAAGTCTCCTCAAGTCTCCTTGACTATTCTCATTATTCTGGCCAATCTCAAAAATGTAGTAGTTTGGATAGTCTCTACTTGTCCTATTATTTCCAAATCTTCCAGTCCTTGTATCACTCCTTTAGTGACTCTACCAAGAGCACCAATAACTATAGGTATAATCGTCACTTTCATGTTATTTCACGATTTTGTGAATTTTTCACACCAGCGTTAGCTGATGGTTTTCACTGGAGTTTGAGTGACAGCAAGCCTCCTCAAGTCTCCAGGACTCTTCTCAGTATTCTGACCGATGTTAATAATATTGACAAGGCAAACAATATCTCACTGAGTGAAATGATTAAGGGTCTGAAAATGAGAGTTTCGGAATATATATCATATGTGCAAGAAATTTCTAACCTATATCTCTGATCGTTTGCTGCGTTTGTATCTACCGCAAGAAATCAGAATGTTTATACAGAAAAATCACAAACGTACTTCATTGCTCCACAATAAAACATTTGGTTGTCTGATTGCGCTAACAACAAAGAGCTAAGTAAATTTAAAAGATGCTTCTAAAATTTCCCTGATGTTGTACATAAATAGATTTGGAAATATTCTGTTTTTTCAAGCGCAGAAAACAGCGGTTATATAAGAATTTAAAAAGATATAATCAATAATTTTGTTGGTGCTGATGTCTTGAAATCTTTTTTTTTTTTTTAATATTTTGGGGATAAGGACGTTCTCCGAGGACCGTTTTTCCTGGGTGACCTCACACGGTTACTGACATCCGATTCATTCGCAAACATGAAAAAAGTGATTATCGGTTTCTTTGGTGGGTGAAAGTGTTATCCATGTCTTATTCGTGTTATCTTCTTTGGTGGTTGAAACTGTTATCTATGTATTATCCGTGCCAGTGATAAGCAGTTGAACCCTCCCCAAAAGGATTTTAAATGCAAAATTTTGAAAGCAGATACACCGTACTACGTGTTGAAGATTACTCCACATAATCTACGTACTTCTTAATGTAATTTACGAAGCTCTTTGCTTCGATGCGGCACAAGGCTGAATGAATGGGGCACCCAATGAAACTCGAAATCACTCTTGCAGGTTGCTAACCATTACACTATCCGAGGTGCCCTCTACGTATTTCTTAATACTTCACCGATGTTCCAGAATAATGTTACTCCGAATAAATATCTGTTTATAAAGAAGTATCATGATTGTGGAGTTTGTATTCTTCTTGTCAGAGTAAAATGAAATATATTCTTTTTCGAGATAAATTATTGTCAAGCCTTATTCCAGACTAAATGAACCAATCAATAAGCATTGCATGTTAGAAAATTAACAGCCCACAGGAACCCTATGACTTTAATCGCAAAAAGATATTTTTCTTTATTTAATTGCTTGGTTCGGTTTCTTAGTTATCAATCTTTGTGGATTATCTAATGTCATAGACACTCTTGAAAGATAACAGTTGTTGTACTATTTAACCCACAGCGGGGAACATATGGACTTCTTGACTATTCGAGTGATATTAATCCAAAAATGAATGAAATAGCTGGACTGGAGTTCGAACTCACTTATTAGAGGTCATAGTCAAACATGTTAGCCACTCAACCACAACGACTTCCCTTTTGTGTCGTACAAGATAATTTTCGCCAAATAAAATATAAAGTTGTTTTTTTTTTGGTATGTAACAACAATTATGGAGTGTGAGGGAAATGGATGGAGATTGTAACTGGGGATCTTCAAGGAAAGCTACCAGTTACTCTTTATGTAAAAGCATAGTGAGTACAGATATTGGTAATGAAAGGATTTTTGCAGATCAAAAGATGTTGACGAGAAAGAAGAAACATTTGAAAAATACCAAGGTTTTGCTCGGAAGCAGAGAAAAATGTAGCGTGTAAAATTTAGAAACCTGACATTAACGACACACTTTGCACAAAACACAATAATTGAGATTGTTCTGAGCATTGGTGGGATTTTCAAGGATATGGAAAAAAGAATTGAGAATTTGAAGAGACTTTCTATCACTTAGTCTCCAGCGATAACCACCATGTTCATAATGTAATTAACAAATGAATACACAAACCAGAATCTGTCAAAAAAAAAAAATTAATCGCATAAAGAATCTCTGAGACTTAGAGATACAAGCCTATTACCCCATTCTGACCAAAACATCAAATCTAGAATCATTTAAGAAAAAAAATAACTTGTCGTTCGGTGGATTTTGTTATTTCAGCGGATCACAGAGTGAATAAAAAACAATTTAAGAAAAACACGAAAAGATAGACAAATTCTTGGATCTTGCAAAAAAAGTAGTGGAACATGAAGTTGACGGTGATGTGAATAATTATATCCATAATAATTCACATCACCGTCATCCCTCGATGGTCTGAAAAAGAGTTCGGGTGAAATCGAGATCAGAGGAAGAATAGAGATCAAACCGACCACAGTAGTGTTCAAATCGGCAAGAATACTCAAAAGAGTTATGGCGTCCTAAAGAAACTTGCCATCACTTGATCTTCAGTGAAAAAGCTCGAGTTAACACCGGCGTGAAAAACTTTCAAAGGATTAAATGATAATTGCAGCGTGTGTTTTTTGATGTGGAAGTCTATCAGTAATATTTCTTACCTTTAAAAGTAAAGAGATGAAGAAACACATCATAAGGCAGACTTGTACAAATATAATAGTGTTGTTTAGGGGGTCAAAATGAAGACACGCAGACAAGAGAAGTAGGTTGAAACAAGTATGTTACAATAACAGAACAAATAAATCATGGAAGTGCGCCCGAAAGGCCGAGCGCATCTCACAATTTGACCATTGCGCGCGCCCATCCGGAGACTTGACATCCATGGGGTACCGCATCTTTAAAGATCTATAAAAAGAGGGATGGACATATATCGGACCCGTCCCGTACAGAATGAAAACATTTTTTTCAAGGAGGAGTGGTCCAATTCAGCCAGCCTTACGCCAAATCTGGGTCCAGGCAAGTATGTTTGATTTTAGTTTAGACTGGACAGCAAGGTCCAGTGCTTTACAAAGGTGTCAAAGGAGTCAATGATGCAACTCACCCACTTTAAGGTGGCCCAACTGAAGCCGGAGTCCTTTCGGCCTGAAGTCCGCCTTTCCTGGACAACATCCACTGAGGTCAAAGCCAACAGCAAGTTAATGCCGTCGGCTCCATCCCCAGAGCAAGGATTCTTCTTGATGGGGGTGTTGTTGTGATTGTTCTTGATGGGGTTGTTGTTGGAGTTGATCTTGTTTGGGCAGGAGGATGAAAGAATTTTTTCTTAAGGGGGTCGTGTTTGGGAAGTATATTTGGACAAATTTTTTAAAGTGTCCTTCACTGTCGCTTCTTTTTTTTTCAAATTGTGGGATATTTCCATAGGTATTTCGATGGAGGAGTCCTTTGTTGGTGTATTATGCCTGTTGGCTTTCCTGGTGTGTGTAGTGTCTTTGGGGTTGGTGATGCTGGTTCTTCTGGTTTGCTGAATTTTTTTGGAGTCAGAGCTTTGGGAGGCAGAGCTTTGCGTAGCTCGACTGGTTTTTGGGGGTCTCCCCTTTTTTCTTTTTTCGGGAGACTTGCTTCGATCCATTTTCGGAACTCGGAAGGTCTTAAGGTTCCGGGGCTGGGTTTGACACCTATCTCTGCTTCTTTCAGCGGCTTTTCTTCTGTGGTGTCAGTGGTTTGGATATTTTTCTGGAGGCAGGCTTTCGCAAGGGGGCCTATTTGCTTACAGTTCCAGGGATGCGGCCGCCTGCCCTCTATCACCGCCATCATTTGTCTTTCCCGGCTGGTTATGGTATTTGGGATGGCTTGGAAGCCCTCCCTAGTTAGACAAATCCGGAAAACATAGTAACCATGAGCTGTCCCAGCAGCTGACTGCAGTTGCGACATAGTCTCAATGCGGTCGTAGGCATTGAGGAATGAGGCCAAGATTTCGCCTTTAAGGAATGCCGGGACATTACAAACTCTGACCCGGAATCTTCTGGTGCTCATGAATTTTGTCATGATATTGCTCCCTGCAATTTTTGGAGCCTACTCATCCGTTGGCAGCAAGACATCACATTCGTCTGTAGAAATATTAGCATGGAATACCAGCTGTAAGGCGGAGTTATTGGAATGTGTCCTTTTTCAGCCCAGTTAGGTTCCTGGTTTTGAGGTCAGTGACGACCAGAAACAGGATCTGGGGTTCAGGGCCTTAGAGATTTCGAGAATGGCTAAGATGATGTGACAAAGAAAATATTGGGCATAATTGTTCACCCTATCCCTTTCATAATCCTCTGGTCCCTTTTGCTGGATTTTCCTGGAGGCTGGTGTTGTTGAAGAGCCTTGACTGTTTTCTTTTGGCTTCTGTCCAGCAGGTATTGGACTGGACGTGGAAGCCATTTCCTCTGACTTTTGCGTCGAGGGGACCGAGGGAGAAGGTCAGTTAGTCCTGACGGTGCTTCCTAGAGAAGCACTTTTGCTTTTATAATTAGGCGATCGGGAACCCAGTCTTTTCCCGTTCTTCCGGTATGGTAGGGAAGTCTTCTGCAGTGGCCATAGATGTTGGCTTGGCCGCTTTTCCGGGTTTGGTAAAGGTTGCCAATGGCTTGGGTTTTGAGGAAGCCTTAAATAGGTCCTGTGAACCCTTTGGGGATCCCCAGGGA
Source organism: Sepioteuthis lessoniana (assembly GCA_963585895.1). Classification (NCBI taxonomy): domain Eukaryota; kingdom Metazoa; phylum Mollusca; class Cephalopoda; order Myopsida; family Loliginidae; genus Sepioteuthis; species Sepioteuthis lessoniana. The sequence goes on along the minus strand of OY757911.1, from coordinate 66,961,180 downwards.
GATTCCTCCATAGTAGCCGAAGGCAATCACGAGGGTAGCATATCTTGCTACTAGTAAAAAGGATCTATCTAAATAAAAAAAAGGAAAAAAATGGCTAACTATTGTTGGGTTATGAAGTGAAAAAAAAAAACAATGAGAGTCGCAAAGATATTTATTTCTTTTTAAAATAAATAAACATTCGTGGCCAACTGTCGAATGATAAAAATCTAACAACTTGACTTAGTGCTGGAAAGGAAGGTGAAACTAGCGTCCAGACACCAGACACAAAAAAGATGGCAGTAACTTGATACTGAACCACAGAAAAATGAAAAAAAGCCGTATTGTGCTCACTCAAAAAGTGGTCAGACTTAGACAGTAAAGGTTCCAGCTAGCGTCCACAAGCAGCTTGGAGATTATCTCACCAAGTGTCAAGTAAAGTCGGTATGTAGTGAGGAGGAATAGTCCATTAGCATGTAGTTAGTTACCATAAAAAAAGAAGGCACACCATTTTGTATGTCATGAATATATTCTAGAAAGGCTTATGTTTTGATCACCCATTTACGAGTATCAAAATGTTTATGAATGTTAAACATGGCTGAGAATTTAACTGACTCCACGATATATTATATGACACCTTGTGAGATCAGAGATAAACATCTAATATCTGTTCATATTATATGAAGAATTTTTAAGATAGATTGGCTTTTGATAACATTATCAATTATCAAATTATATATTGTAATTACATGAATTTTACAAACTGTGACCCGGACTGTTCTGGTGTTCATGTATTTTGTCATGATATATATTACATGAAAATGAATTGGATATCAGCTTGTGGTGGATGATTGATCTTAAACATCTATTTAAGGGCGATCAGACTGAAACGTTCGTGCAGATTGTCTAATTTTGGAGATGTGAAGATGGATTTTGACATCTTAAATTTTGGCTTGGTTTCTTGGTATATCAAGCTTCATGGTTTATTTAATGCCAAAAACATCCTTGTTGAAGAACAGTAGTGGTATTATATTGACCTATGGCTGGGGTTTTGGTAAGCTAGTTAATACATTTCTTAAGGGTGTTAGTAGGAAAGTGAACTTAATAGCACAACTGGAGTTCGAACTTGCTTACTTCGACATCATAGTCCAGCACCTTAATCACTACGCCACTGTGACTTCACCGAAGTTTGCTGAGATTAATTTTAAAAATCATAAAAGGAAGAAAGGTAGATGTGAATTCGGTGTTCCTTAGTTGAGAATATAGATGACTCAAAAGAAAACGACTATAAATACTTTGGTATCTTGAGTTGAATGACATATAAGATGACTGAGAAATATTTGGCTTGACTAAAGTAGTTACTGAAGACCGATCTGATTTCCTGAAATCTTATAACAACCACTGACACTTGATTCAGCCCCGCTCTGATCAAATGGACGGAAAGCGAAATCGAGCATCTTAATAGGAACAACCAGCAACTGATGGTTGAATACAAAATGTGGAGTCCATGAACAAGAGAGATTCGATTTTACACATTACGAAACGTTGGGTGAGGAGCGTTAATTAGCACTAAAGATTGTGTAACCAGTGGACACATCTATTGATCAGCTCATAGCAAGAGGCATTGGATTTCTTTTACAGTATGTTGCAGATCCTAAGTCTAGTTAGAGTAGGTGTCCTGGGTATAATGCTACACAGAATCTGATGGTGAGACTCCAGTTCTGGAGCTCTTGGGAATGTGGAGCAACTTTTTTATTTCTCTTTCTCTCCGTTCTACTCTGATCTAGAGTCATTGTAACGGTTAGGATCCCATCTATGGATCAAATAGAACTGTTTATTCGTTTACTAAATATTTTTTTCATTAGTTTTTTGAAAACATACAGTTGTGTACAAATCAGTTGTATTAGCAAAAATCAATATAAAGGATTATCAGTTTTGGATAAGAATATGTGAAACAAAGAATTTACAAGTTGATGAATTTTGGCATTAGATATCCCATAAAGCGTTTATATGCCATTAACAAATAGGGCAAACCTAAACTAGTAAGGGGAGATATTGAGCAGAAAATGGGTATGGTAGAATGGAAGCAGAGAAGTGCTTCAGTTCGAAAGGGATACAAAGGATAAAAAACAAATTATTCATGGAATTGGTTAAGGAAACAGGAAGTTTTATTGCGGCTGTTTAAGAATAGACCATAAACATTAATTCTTTGAAGAACATCTAAAACCTGGTAGAGTCAAAAATGTGTAGGTTTTATTGAAAGAGAAAGAAAACGCTGACCCATATACTAAGAGTCTGTAAACTAACGCAGAAAATTGTTAAAGGTTTCACGGCAAAGTAATCTTAATATCTCCACTCGTGTTTAACTCGAAAGTAAGGATTCCAAAGTAACGTCCCTGGTAATTTTGAAAAGATTGTTTTTGAAGAAAGTTTGCGGAGGCGAAGTTGTTTTCATTTAATTTTGGTGCCAAAGATGGATAAAAATGCATTTACAGTTAGGTTGCCTCTATAATTAATGTTTTAATAATTCAGACCGGCCATTTTCGTATCTTTCAAAATCGTCTTACCTTGGAGATAGGAAACTCCCTGCATCTTCAAAGGAAAATATCAAAGTTCTTAAAAAAGATTCTAAAACCCCATAAAACAGGTCTACTTTGTAATACCCGAGCAATCCAGCAAGTAAAGCTTAAAACGCAAACTTTCTCTTTTCTTGTTTCAATCGGACTATTCTTTAATCCTACCTCTCTATCAAACGACTACACACTTCTATTTTTGGAGAGACTGGTGGAGGGAGAATATTACATTATACCAAATTTCATAAAGAATGCCGTCATATTCCATTCAGGATATTAGAAAATGACTCCATAAACAAATCAAGTTATAGAACATAGACGATCAAATATGGGAATGGGATGGGAATCAAAGGTGATACATTATTGATGTAACTATTGATGAAACTAATTGTACTGGATGAAAAAATATCGCCTACTCTTTAAAATGTTACCGATGTGGTGGAAGTAAACTTAGGCAAGTGGCAAAGGTAGATCCATCAAGCTAATCTCGTAACATTTTCTTTTTCAGACTATCGGTTATGATCCTGACTTGTAGCGGTACACACCATGCGTTTGCTTTTGAAACCTTCTAAGCCTGATGAATCTGCAATTGATACACAAAGAGCTTTTCGAGCTCTTTTTCATATTTCGTCGGAATAATGCTGTTCTAGATAGAAAATCGATACTGATATGGTTGAAAATTCCAGAACCACAGATTCATCGATAAAAAACGTCACCAGGAAGGATTAATTGATGCTATTCATCAAAATGTAACTGATATGCCACCAGAAATGATTGACAATTATCCAGAGTTTCGTGTCAAATTTGCAAGGTTGTAGAACACAAAAGCTACAGTTGTACCAATAGGAAATGGGTTTAAGAGGATAATATCACGTACCAATAAATTAACTATAGCACCAAACATAATAATCAAAAGGAAATCATCATTGGTGGAAACTGCCAATATGTCACGAAATATGCTTTATATCTAAGGCCAGATGAGAAACATCTAATGTTACAGCAAAAACTGGATTATAAATTCAGATGTATCAGAAAATCCAGACCAAGCAGCTAGATTCAGTCATTGTAAAAGAAAAGAAAAGAACGTCTGTCAAAAAATACATGACACCGAAGCAGTAAAGCAGAGAGCGAATTTGGATTCAGAATTAACTGCAGTGAGTGAATCGATATTGAATTAACAAGATTTTCCCTGAAGAATTGAGGTTATCCGAACCACAGCTGTGCTAAGATTTGTGTAGATATAGACGAAAGTGATTTGATGCGACTTGCTGCTATTTAAACTCCACAGATAATCACGAAACATCTATTGTTAACATGAAAATGCATCAAGTAGAAGAATATTAAACAGCTTATCTATTCTTATTTATCTTTAGTCAAATCTTGAAGTGACAATACTGGATAACACTTTGTGCGAAAAAAATCTGTACGCCGCTATATATGATTCCATTTAATGAATAAGAAAAGAAACATATCATAATGTCGAACTGAGTCGAATATCAAGATGTTTGCACAATTACTTATTCTACAAAAAAGTTTCAACTAAAAGACTAACACAGGAAGATCAAAAGCTGGTAAATACAAGTTCATTTACAATAAATTAACTTTGTCGGATGAATAACTATTGTAATCTTGTACCAGACTAACAATAACATTGCAACTAACCACTGGTAGCTCATCTATAAACACTGTGAAACTGCAGCACTCCTTGCAACCAGAAAAATGCAACAATAAGATGCATGAAGCAGCTTTTAATTTAATGTATATATATATATATATATATATATATATATATATATATATGCATATATGAAAAAAAAATTAAACAGGTTTGATTAAATAAAATGGCATCCTTGTTATTTTGAATTTTTTTTTTCTATTTTTCTTTCAAGAGTCCTTATGATTTTTTTATATTACAATCTTGAGATATGTTAATGTTTTCTCCAAAGGAGCCATTTGTAGTAAACTGCGTACTTTCGGTTGTTATCAGAACAATTATCAAGGTAATGTGTACGTTTATTTCTAAATTAAAGCTGTTAAATATTTATACTAAATTATTTTATTTCTATTTTTATCACTAAAATGAAGCTTGTTTATATCACTAAGGTGATGCTAAGTAGTTGTGACAGTTTTTTCTAGATATTTCTATTACATGAAATAGAATAAAATTTGTTCTATCTATCTTTTGTAACATTTATCATGATCATCATCATGTCGTGCCGCAAGCACGGATATCCCTGACCCTCTCTCGCCACTTTTTCCTATCGTTCATCACCTCTGGCAGGTCTTCAGGGCTACATCCCGTATCCTCACATAGCTGCTGTATATATGTTCTAGCTGGTCGTCCTGCTTTTGCTCAGCCATATGCGGGGGTCCATAGAAGTACATCACTTATGAGCTCGTCTCTGCTTTTCCGTCTAACTTGGATAGTTTTCGTGATGGAAGGCAGGTGGTCGTATAGTTGGTGCTTTGAGGGGTGTTGCCGCCAAGACTTGTTCAATATTGCTCGCAACATTCTTGTGTAATTGCCGTCTAGCTTCTTCTCCAACCGGTTTGTTAGCGTCCAAGTGGTGCATCCATACAGCAGTATCGACACGACCGCTTCCTGGAAGAAACTGCGTTTCATTTTATCGGTCAGGTCTGATTTCCATATGATCGATAGCTTATCGATAGCTGTCCGTACCTTCGTTAGCCGCGTGTTGATGTCTTTTTCGGTTGATGAGACACTGCTTCCGAGTTAGATGAATTTGTCTATCAGTAACATATATATATATATATATATATATATATACAGAAAAGTACAGTGTATATATTATTTGTCTAAAAATACTTAGATGAAGCCTAGCAATTACCTGTAGTTGGAATTGAACCTGCAACATCAAGTTGATTTAGACATAAGGACTTTCTAACAGAAAGCCTTACCCACTGAGCTATTATTCCTTACGTACATATAAATATATACTTTACAGTATGTGTGTGTTATACAATATAATTATAAATTTTTGTATATTTTCTGAAGCAGCAAACCCACGAATTAGTGTCACAAGTCCCCACTGCGAGAAACTAGAATGTCTTATTTTTCGAAGTTCGATTGTTAACGATTTAGTCTCGAAAAACTCTCCAACCCCCAGAAAAAACAAAAACGAAAACAAAAACCATAAATGTCATGACTTCCAGTCATGACATTTAAGTTTAATAGATATCTTCGAGGTTTCTTTTCTTTTTTGTGATAGCGTCGATTAAGAGAGCTGGATCATTTCAGTAACCCCCTCTGGTACAGGGGAGAGGTCAGAGGTTAAAATTGATCTCGTGGATGGAGACGGGCAGATAAATTTCGGTGGCTGAGAAAGCAGTGAATTCTTATTACTTTCACAGTTTGCTGTCCCAGCAGAGTAAAATGAAGGCAATCCAATGCCTATTTTCAAAGCAAACAGGCGCCATTCGATTAGAACAGAGGAAACCAAAATTCTTTCAATTTTGTAAGCAACATGCATCTGTTCTTGTTTTGTCAAATTTGTCAAAATTTATTTTTCTTTATCTCTCCCTCACTTACTTTCTTAATCTCTGTCTCACTCTAATACAGACATCCTCGGAAATGATTTACTTTTTAAATATGCATTGATTTGTTTTGACCTGTTTTCTTCTTGCTATATTTTGCCAAAAACTTCCTACCGATGTACTGATATAGTTATTGAGAAGAAAAAAAAAGGATGAAAATCTATCAAATATGATTTATAGGCCGCTAAAATCAGAGTGTTGATCAAAAGTCTGTGGCAAGATTACTGAAGAAAGTGCTAAAAATAAAATATGTCACCTGATACTCAGCCAGAAACAATAGAAAAGTGAATTAATTTTAACGAGAAGTGGATTCACAAGTTGCCATAAATGCTTCCTTTCTTAAGAACATTTCAGATTCTGTTCTGTTCAGATAATTTTTCTTCTTTAAAGATTCAAAAGACTCAGTGAAAGAAAAAAAATCAATTCATTCCTGGTGGATGCCGTTCTTGAAGAAAATTGGCCAATTTCGTTCGAAAACGAATAGGAAATTGCTGCTTTTTTTTTTTTTTTTTTGAAAATTAGGTTTTGCTTTTCCAATTGAGGTTATCGGATATTTTTCTTCACAGTGGTTTGTTTCATAAAAAGTATGAAGAAGAAGAAGAAGAAGAAGAAGAAGAAGAAGAAGAAGAAGAAGAAGAAGAAGAAGAAGAAGAAGAATTGGTAGATTGCCAAATACCGGATATACAGAGTCGGAAAATAAGAGACGGACCATTCGAATCAACCTGACATCCGTTAACGTAGGTTGGGGCCTTTTATGTTTGCTATTAATCGTTAAAAACAAAATGAATGGAACCAGTTCACGTTGACAAAATAGAAGACGCATTTCTTACAAATCGATCACAAAACAATTTTATAAGTCTAGAAAAATGTTGAAAAAATTATTTGATTACTTATTGAATGTTAAAAAGTTTTTACGTAGATCTTTCAAATCATTAGACCTAAACAGATTATTATCGAATGATTGATATTTTCTTAAAATTTGAATTGTTTGTGTCTAAACACATAAATCTCTTAACTCGCAAAAAAAAAAAAAATCTTTCGAATATTGACATGCAAGTCAAATAGGCCTTCCTATATTTTCCTGGCTTCGTGTTGTGATAAACATAGTTTAGTACACATTAATATTAAACAATTACCGACGCAGACTATGCAAATGCACCTGCCCAAGCCGAAACCCTACTACATAGTCTGGAACGAGCAGCTGCAGGCATAGGCCTCCATGTTAATGCATGCAAGGCGGAATATGTGTGTTTGATCAAACAAGCGACATCTCCACACAAAACGGTAGCTCTGTGAAACTAATAGACAAGTTCACCTACATAGAAAGCAGTGTCTCATCAACCGAGACGGACATCAACACCTGACTTGCAAAGGCATAGACAGCTATCAATAGACTATAGGTCATATGGAAGTCAGTCCTGACAGACAAAATAAAAACGCAGTTTCTTCCAAACAGTGGTCGTGTCGATACTGCTATATGGATGCACTACATGGACGCTAACAAAACAAATGAAGAAAAAGCTTGACAGCAACTAAACAAGAATGCTGCGAGCAATAATGAACTAGTCCTGAAGGCAACACCCTATAAAACAGCAGCTGTACGGCCACCTACCACCAATCACGAAAACTATCAAAGTTAGACGAACCAGACATGTGGGACACCGCTGCAGAAGTAGGGACGAGCTCATAAGTGATGTACTCCTATGCACCCCTTCATATGGACGAACAAACGCAGGACGATCTGCTAGAACCTACATACAGCAGCTCTGTGGCGATACGGGATGTATCCCTGACTACCTGCCGGAAGTAATGGACGATAGGGAGGGGTGGTGAGAGAGAGTCAGGGATATCTGTGATGATGGCGCGACGTGATGATGATGGATATTGAAATACAATATTTTAACTTTTTTATTGTTAGAGAGGAAATTTTCAGTACAAAATCACGCACATTCTTGGTATGTTAATCGCGCTGTGATTGGGAAGTAAATCTAGAGTGTAGTCCGCTGAATGCAACTGCTGTTTGACTATTCGTATAGCTATACAACACATGCTAGTTCATTTGTATACCATAAAATTTGTTATCAATTACCATATAAAATTCCATGAATATGACATGGCTCGAAATTTGGCTCGATAACCATCGAACGAGACTTTTTTGTAAGTAATGATAATTTACCAAGATTTGAAGAATCGGAAAACCAACCAAGAATTAGATAACTGGGAAAGAATCAGAAAACTAAGAAAAAATAGGAAAACCGAGGAAGATATTGGAAAATGAGAAAGAATTCGAAAACTGAGGAAGAATTAGAAAACTGAAGAAGAATTAGAAAACCGAGGAAAAATTGGAAACCGAAAAGAATTGGAAAAAAACGAGGAATTGGATAACTGGGAAAGATTTGAAAAACCATGGAAGAAATGGAAATATCTAAACAACATTAACAATAATAAATAGAAGATGCTCAAAAGCTTACTGTCACTTGATGTCAACGGCGGCTGTCAAGTACAGTCGGTTTTGAAAATTGTATGAGCACAAAATATTGTTAAATAGTACAGTGGAAAGTACTAGAATAATGAGTTCCCCCGTTATTTATTCATATACAACATGTTTGGAAACTGGCTAAGTAAAAATAACGATAATAATGATAGTGTTAAATGTCGATCTAGTAGCTTAATCACGCACCATAGCTTCTCACGACTCCATTCAAGCGTAAAGAGGACAATTTAATTAGTTTTTGATAAATCCGAGTGAATGCAATGATAGCTGTTTGAAAGTTTTCTGCGGAAGTTCCCAAAGAGCGGAAATAATTCTATTTAATTTCTGAAGACGTATGGATCTTGTACAATGCATTAATCAGAATCCATACACTCAGATAAACACACATATAAGCTCCAAATTGAACCTAAGTTTTTCTAAGTTTAACAAGTTTTTACTATCATGCAGCTGATTAGCGAATAATAGATGTATGATTCTAAGAAACATAAGCAAAAGAACATATGTACAAAATCTGGCAAGAAAATATATCAGCAAAAAGAAATGCTCAAACAAAACAATGAAACAGTCTGTCTGTGGATGACAATATATACGCTCCCCCATGGGGGTTGAGCACTCTGGCGAAGGAATTGTCGGCCGCCGCTAGCGTAATGCAAAGCTCTTCGAAAGAACTGAGCACGCTGGTAGCCGATAGGGTATAAAAAAATGTAAAACAAACGGCTGCTGCTGCTAAATAAATACCTTAAAAATTCCCTTAGCCAACGTGGTCCGCTAGGTGGCCGAGAGGTCTGAAACTTAGTCTAACGTAAAGTCGGACGGGTTTCGATCCCGGCTTCGAGCGTCCTGCGTGTCTAGCCACACTGAAGAGTTCTGATAGAACGAAACAGTCTGTCTGTGGATGACAATATATATATATAAATATATATATATATATATATGCACACATACACACAAGAGCGCGCGCGTAAATAAACGCTTTAACATGGCACATATTACAAATTAATAGAAGCTCGCTTAAAAGCCGCTTTCAACGTCCAGAGGACAGTATTTTGAGTCACGTCTCATGGAATTTAAATTAAAAATTATTGCAAATAAATAACTGAATAGATAAGAAGTACATTAGTATTTACTAGTTACCTCCCTTAAGAAATCATGATAATCATGTGGATGTAGCCTTCTACTTAGAATGATTAAGTTGCAAACTGCATTGGAATTAACTTCATTCAATAAATCAAACTATTTTAACACTATTGCATCAACAAAAATCTTGTCACGGAATGTCATTTTTTTTGTAACATACAAAATATCGAATAATTATAATAGGGATAATTTAAAGACATCAGAAACCCGTAATGAATTTGAACCGTGTATCCAGAAGCAGGATAAATCTCAGAGATAAGTCGATTGAAATTTCACAGTCTGCAGAATTCCTTTAGTAAAACGAACTACCAGATTTGAAAAAGAACGTTGACCTTACCAAATTTGAGAATCACAGTAAATGAAGAATATCAGCTTCCTTTTCCAGTTGAAGATCACGTCAACTAATCAGCATATAACTCGTGTTATCTGATCAGTTAATTCCGAAACTTATATCAAAAAATCAATATTTTCTTTTGAGACCACGACGACAGGGCACGGGAACATGGATTGGAATATTATGAAGATCTGTACGAATAATTCAAGAGGTAGATGAAAGATATGAAGATCTGTACGAATAATTCAAAAGGAAGATGAAAGATATGAAGAAGCTCCATGATTAGACGTGAACTATATTTTCGTTTTGCATTTCCTCACTGATGAAAAATCAACTGTGCATGCGTCCACATAATTATCTCCTCATCAAATCTTTTTTCGGAAGCATCCAAAGGAAAGCTTTCTTTACTCACAACTTTAGAAAATTACAAGACTCTGCTCTAAAGATAATTAATTTAATCAAATGAAAAATGAAACTAGATTTTATAACAAGTGGCTACAAGCATCCTTCAAAAGAATTTCAAATTTACAAATACATTACTGTTTCACGAAATGAAACCCAAAAAGTAAGGGTATCCTAGGTTGTGATACCAAACCGCATGTCATGGTGAGGCTTCAGTCTTGGAGTATGCGGAGTACACGTTACTCTCAGGTCCGCTATGACTCGGGGTGATAGCTCCTGATACGGTCTAATTTATTGATCAAATAGAACTGTTCAATATTTTTCTAGGGATTATTACCGTTAATTATTCGAACCATATATCTGTGTGCAAGTTATTCGTTTTAGGTAGGATTATTTGATAAACAGAATTATTAATGTTGAATAACAATACTTGAAACTATTTAACTGTGTGCAAAAAAATTATTAAAGTTAAACAGAATCATTAGTATCAGACAGCAATTCTTGAAAGCATTTAATAAATAGAATTATTAATGTTCGAGAGCTATTCATAGAATCATTTACCGTGTGCAAACAAATGATGAATATTAAACAGAATCATTAGTGTTTGACCGCAATGCATAAAGTTATTTAACTGTGTGCAAAAATGAGGTCTAACTACTCGTTTAAAAATAAAGATAACTAAAAGCTATTCATTTCCAAATTATATATATATATATATATATATTGGATTTGGTATGAACTCCCTTATCTTCCATCCAAGAGTTAAAAACCATCACTAATGTTCTTCTACAAGGATGGCAGTTGATATGCCATTAAATAAAGAAACTTAAACCATAGAATATTTTCAAATAATACTCAATGTTCTATTATTGAATGAAATGTTAAAAACGTTTACTTTTCACACACACACACACACACACTCACAGACACATACACACATACACACACCCACTCATCTTAACGTTCGTAAGTCTATCAGTCTTAAATTGTAAATATTCTTGAAATGACCGCTGATGAAGCCCTAAAGTCGACACGGGTCAGAAATAAAATAACAAAATTTATTTACTGACGTTTATGTATCAATTATTTTGCTCTAACTCAGATACTCAAAACAATCTCTCTCTCTTTCCCCACTTCTCTCTCTCTCTCTCTCTCTCTCTCTCTCTATCTATCTATCTATCTATCTCTCTGTATATATATATATATATATATATATGTGTGTGTGTGTGTGTTTGCAGAAAAGTTCAAAGGCTGACCAAGATAGTCTCGTGGAATGTGACCAAATGATGTTTATTTTTCAACATAGTCCCTCTGTGATCTACACACTTGTTATATCAGTTTTGTAGAACTTGAATCTCATTGGTAAAAAACGAATCAACAGCAGACATGGCGCCACCATATAAACCTTTCAGTCCATCCTATATATATATATATATATATATATATATAAGTCGTTACCATAACGCGTGTGTTAGTTTATGAGTGCGTTCGCGTCTGTATATGTGAACATGTGTCTGCATGTGCGTGTGGGCAGATATATGTTATACATTCCCATAAATGCATAGTTTGATATGTCCCTGTTAAAAGAAGTATTATATATATATATATATATATATATATATATATATATATATATATATATATATATTTATACTGTATTCTAAAGATAGAGTTCAGTAAATAGCCATCATTCGAGGGTGATTTAAATTCAGAACGTGATATCGTGACAATATAATGTAGGAGTTGAATAACTACTTTACGTGATAAGACTAAAATATGGTTTAATATTTTGAAAGGAACTTATTTTGGCACAAACAACTATTGGCATCAAACAATGGCTTTTTTTAAATACTGAATCCTGAGAGAAATCATTTTGGCTTGTTGATATTACGAAAGTAACTGAATATGAATAAATCTTTTCATACGCTTTTTATTGCAGCCTTGAACATAAATATATAATTTAAAGAAAATTTGTGGTTGACATAATAGGTACTTTTAGATGATGCTAGAGAGCGGTGCTTAAACTCAAGTAGAAAAGTTAGAAATATAATATCCCGATTTTCTAGGCATATAGACAAGTAGATAAGCAGACATGAATTATCGATATTTCATGCCCGTGGTGTAATGTTTATTGTCATGGGAAATGGATACGGCGACACGAGTTCAAATCCTGGACGAGACTGATTGCATTTCACATAGCACTAATACCCTAGGGAAATGTATTAATCCAATTATTCTCCCTCCAGCAATGGGTAAATAGTAGAGCAGACTAGGTTCTTCAGCTTAGGAGAAGGCAAACTCTGAATTCAAAATTGTTAAACTTCGCTTAGAAATTGACATTGTGTCATATCCTGCTCAAGCGAAGGGGTTGGTAAATATGGATATTTCATTCGCTTCGCTGCGAGTAAGTCCAAGCTAAGACAGACGTCAATAATTAAATGGGGTAAAAAAAACTCTGTTGTGAGGCTTTGATAGTTGCGTATACATCATTATTACTAGCTGTAGATGTCTGAGTTCAAATAAAACGTCAGAATTGCTGAAAATCGGAATAAAAAAAAAAAACGATGTCATTTTTATGTGGGAGCTAGTGCAACAAGATTATACCGCTTACATTAACCTCTATTCTGGTTATGACTGATCATTGTAAGTAAAAAGTAAAGTTGGCGACCTTTTCGATAGCTACTACACCAAGGTGTACGGAAGGGCGCTACTCCTTTCCTGGATTGCTCCACTTTACCCTTCATCCTTACCTTATAATGCTGAGTGTTAAGCAAGGCGGCATCAAGTACAATTTTTTTAGTCTTTGGTATGACTCGACTTGGGACTGGGACTGAACCCCGGTCTCCCGGACGATTAGGCGAACACTCTACTCATTAGACCAATGGCCCGGTTGTAATCTTACTAAATAAATAATTGAGTAGAAACTCCTCGCATTCATCCAGAAATTACTCGTGTGAGTATGATTAGATTAATTTTAAATACAGTTATGACCTTATCTAAAATTTTGAGAGAACTCTGTCATAAGTTCAGACAATATCGACGATGAAGTATTGAAAAAAATGAATGTTATGAATACCGTAAATTTCGCCGTGTGAGTCGACTTTTTTAAAAAGTCTGAAAAACTCTTTATAAAACAAAGGGTCATCTTATACGGTAGAGCTAAAATCCAAACCTTTACCACCGAATGATCAAACAGTGGAAATGTAGTCCTGATGATCGATATACACCACTTTGGGTAACTCGTGTTCAGACAACATATTTAAAAATTAACACAGAGATGAATGTAGAATGATAAAACTGTAATAGAAATTCAGAATTATATTACGGCTACATGACATGCCATTTCTAACAGCTGATACACTGACAGTAAATACTATTCGGAACGTCACAGGACTCAAGCAGCCGGTCAGGCAACTACGGTATATTGTTTATTTACGCAATTTCATGATAGCATGATAGATTGTTAATTTATATGAAAATAAGATCTAATGTGTAAGATTTGCATGTTTCATATATGGGTGATGTAAATCTGATGTAAGAGAAAATTTAGGTACACTGTAGACCAGAAGTAAGCAAACTGTGGCCCACGGATCGCATGCCCGCGGGAGCCTCTAAAAATATTGAAAAACAACAAATAAAAATTTCTGTTTTTTAAGTAGAGTAATTATATTGTGAATTGAATTCAGAATAAATAAACCCTTGCACTTGAATCGAGACTAAATTCTTTTGATTCTAAAAGATGTGGCCCTTTGATAATTCATAACCCAGTGATGCGGTCCTCCCACCAAAACGTTTGCCAACCCCGATCATAGACTGTTCAGGTAATGACGGTTATGAAATTAATAAAAGTGCTTAATTAAATATACACACGTTTGCATTATTACTTTACTTACACAACATAACATTTTAAACAAAGGTTACTTGAAAGTCATGTTATTGACGATTCTAAGACACCGCTCTAATTTTAAAAGAATTTATTCTGAAATTTTTATAAAGCCAAAGTCCAATATTCATATGCTTAAAAATTATCATTTGACTATAAATAAAAGATGGATAATCACATTTTAAAATCCTTGAAAGTTTTTCTTCAAATCTTATTCCTCATCTGATATACAGATATGAGCATATGGATCTGAATTATTGGCAGCTCTAACTTCGTCTTCGGAGTCTTTACTACCTTCTTCTCGTCACTTTCATGTCACAATAAATCGACTTCTTCCCTATCTATTATATTTGAAATGCTACTTTTTTTTTGTAATGTTTTGTGACAGTTTCTTCACGAACACCTTCCCTAGATTTTACCTTAAAATCTCACAACACTTCCAAAGGTGAAGCACATATATTACCACCTTTCATGAACGCTTTTCCCTGTCCCCTATCCATTTATTCCACTCCAAACGAATATTGCCTTTAAAAGTTTTATTTAGGTTGACATTGAGAGGCTAACGAACAGACGTTAATTCTTCTGGAATTACGGCAGTTACAATATTGTTTCGTTGCAGATATTTCTATACATTTTTTTAATTAAGAGAGTTCTGAATATTTCTCACGTTAACACGCCCCTTTCCTTTTGTGAACCACTCAGCCGTTTATTCCACACAAGTCAAACCCCAAATCATAAGTAAGATAAAAAATCATCCACACCACCGTTCGCATGAATGAGGATAAAAACACCCGGTTTATCTTTGGTTAATTTTTTAGTTTAGATATATTCATTAGTTCTAATTTAATTCAATTTGTAATGCAGCGAACCACAACAGTGAACTTAGTCTTTTCATGACCAGTACTATTTATCTGAATATTTTTTTATCTTTTGAGTCCACAGTTGTATAGCTAAGCATCTAGAAAGAAGTAGGGGTTTCGTTTGTATGACCTATCTGACACTGTGGGTAGTCATGTTGCTTCTTCAGTCCAACTGCATATCTGTTAAAATTTGTAATTTTCTCTTCGAGATCCGCAGGGAGTTTCTGTGTAATTTCAGTCTTTTGTCGCCACAAAAAATCTTTTCTCTTT
Organism: Sepioteuthis lessoniana; assembly: GCA_963585895.1. Taxonomy (NCBI): domain Eukaryota; kingdom Metazoa; phylum Mollusca; class Cephalopoda; order Myopsida; family Loliginidae; genus Sepioteuthis; species Sepioteuthis lessoniana. Next base: position 66,945,696 of record OY757911.1, on the reverse strand, counting down.
ATAAAGTGAGAACCTCGATTTACAGTTACTTTAAAATATTTGCTTTCATTTGGATTTATTTTTGCCCATTGAAGTGCTTAAGTCTGTTTGTATAGTCTTTTTTACAGTTGTCATTGACCCAAACTTCAAAATGTAATGTGATATGGTTAGTCCAAGTTATAAAGAGAACGAGAATAGACCTTTGAGAAGTGTACTAAGTCTCCTGTGTTTCCCAGAGTGAGGTCACAACGGGGTCCGACTACTACTTACGACGTAGCGATATAGCCAATAACATGTTGAAGCACGTGGTGGTACCAAGAATTTGGTACCATTAGGGAACACAAAGTAGTTTTCCAATTCTGGCCAGTGCCAAATATCAGTTTTTGAAGCGTATTTCTTCTGAGACATCTTCTTCAAGGAGGCTTCATTCTCCATTTTTTAACAAATACACACTATCTTCTCATTCTCATCTACTCTTTACTTCCTCGCTGCAGCACATTTGTTTGAGGAAATTGTATACGCAATATTTTTAGTCCGAAGCGAGCATCATATTTCATTTTTCTTTTCAGTTACAATATTTAGCAACTGAATATCACAGATGTTGAACAGCTACAACTGCAGAAGACAATTCCATCTAAAGAATTATCAGCCTGACGTGTCGATAATGAGTTAAAGCTGACAAGAGCATGAAGACATTGCTGGTTTAGTAAATTGCCTTGTTGACTTATTCAGCGTAGAGGCTCATTAATAGGATGACAAACTAACCAAAGTTTCGACAGTGTAATGGGCCAATAGTTTTGAAGTTGATCGCATGCGATTGGTGGCGCCTCTGGCTGTTTGTTTAAATCACTGTTGTAAATAGTGGAGTCGGATAAGTGTTTTATAACAAGTGTTATAAAACAGAAACTAAATATTTCCTCCAATATATATATAACAAGAAGAAAAGTATTACAGTCAATATATTGATGCAAGTAGTTTGGCCTTATTATATGTTTAACTTTTTTTATTTTATCGGATAGATCTGTATTCCATAAGAGCAATAACCTATCAAAAGTTGTCCATGACTTCACAAGTCGCGTATTGATGTCATTTTCTGTTCTTGTTCTCTTTTTCAAAGCAGCGGTCGTGTCCATACTACTAACTATATGGATGCACCACGTAGACGCTGACTAAGCGTATAGTGAAAAAACTAGACGGCAACTGTAAAAGAATGCTACGTGCTATATTGAACAAATCCTGGAAGCAACATCTTACAACCCCGCCCCAGCTTTACGGCCATCAACCGCCCATCTCTGAACCATCCAAATTAGACGAACAAGACATGTTGGAGAAGAAAGGACGAAATCAGGAGCGAGGTTCTATCGTCTCCCTCACACAGATGAGCTGGTGTTATCTACAGAAGCTCTGTATGGACACAGGATGTAGTTTGGGGGACCTGCCGAAAGCGATGGCCGATAGAGACGGGTGGCAAAAGAGAGTTTGGGAAATCCGTGCTAGTAGCTTGACATGATGATTATAATTATATATTTAACTATCGTTTATCAAAGCCTATGAACGTCTTTAGATCTAATGAAAGAAAATGGTCTCATTCTAAAATAAAAAGCAAAAAGTAGACGATTAGTTGTCTAAATTTCTGAGACGAAGTTTGATGATTTTTATCATTAAGGGTTTTCGGACTATTGTCTTCATCTTTATTGGTATTTCCACAACGTTTCGGCCGATGTGTCCTCTGGCCTTCTTCAGGTGTTTGTAGAACTCAGGAACCTTCACGGAACTTCGAACTACATCCTTTATTAAATCCACGGGGTCGCTTGATTCCGTTAGCCTTAACCGGGTGCAAGTGTTAAGTATTCCTGTATTTTTACTTGCTTGCAGTTAGGACTGAACCTGCAACCTCCAGATGATTGTCTCTTGAGAAGCTTAGGAAACCAACGCCAATGATCAAGCGCAAATACACATAGCATAACGGTAGGTACAGTTCGACAAATACCTGAAGAAAGCCAGAGGACATATCGGCCGAAACGTGGTGGAAATAACAGTAAAGATGAAGACAATAGTCCGAAAATCCTTAATGATAAAAGTAGACAATATCCCGCATAAACTATCATGAAAGCTAATTACGCAGATGATCTAGGGCTAATACACCTGCCCAAGCTGAATGTCTGCTGTGCAGCCAGGAACAAGCAACAAGAGGTATTAGCCTATACTTGAACTCAGATTAAACAGTGTCCATGCGTTTTAAACAAGATGGTGCCATCTCCACGTAAAATGTAAAGCTTCCGAAATTTGTAGAGCAGTTAACTCGGTAGCAATATTGCATCTACTGAAAGCGATGTCCGTATACGCATAGAGAAGGCATTGACAGCTATTGAGAGGTTCACAAAAAGTGCTGACACTTGCCCACCGTTTCACAATCCACCTAAGAAAGACTAACAAGAAGAATGAAGGAACTCATAAGCGACGTTCTCCAGTGGCCCCCTGTGTGTTGATACACTAGTGTTGGCCGACCAGGAAAGATTTATATCAATTGATTCTCTGCGGACACTCGATACCATCTAGAGGACCTTGCAAAAGTGATAGACATTAGAAACAGATGGACAGAGAGAGAGAGAGAGAGAGAGAGAGAGAGAGAGAGAGAGAGAGAGAGAGGATCATAGGTATCCGTGCTATGAGCATGACTTCGGGATGATGGTCCTAAGTTAAGCCTACTGTATGTTCCGAGGTTGACCTATACAGTAGGTACAGTTCTAACCCAGAAGTTTAAATTAAAAATCTACTTCTTTTCGAGATCGGCTCATACGTTGCAGTTTACGGTACTCATAATCTAGTATATGCAGTTTTCTTCATTATATTACACTCAGATATATTGATCTATGCTTGTTCCTATTAATCAGTATAAGAGGTATATCAGCCTGTTCATATCTATCTTGTTCGTAACAAAAAACATTTCTTTATTCTTCTAAAATAAACATACCAGAATTCAATTATTTCTTGGGGAACATTACTCATTCAAAATATTTATTAGTAAGTACAATAATGATCAAATACTACGGCACTGAAATTGTTGCCAAAGATATGAATAAGTTTGCTTCCACAAAACAAGCATTAACATACTTTGTGCCCGTGGTGTAATGGTTATCGTCGTAGGAAATGAACACGGCGACACGAGTTCAAATCCTGGACGAGACTGATTGCATTTCACATAGCACTAATACCCTTGGGAAAGGTATGAATCCAATTATTCTCCCTCCAGCTATGGGTAAATAGTAGGGCAGACTAGGTTTTTTTCTTGGCAACTAGTCTAGGAGAAGGAAAACTCTGAATTCAAACCTGTTAAACTCCGCTTAAAATCATTGACCTTAAAATCATTGGGTAAATATAATTAACATACTTTGTTCCAAATATTGCTCAACGGTGGTGTCCTCGTGGTGTAATGGTTAAAGAGGTATTTCGTTACAATCACAATGGTGTAATCGTTAAAGCGCTGAACTGCGGAATCGTAGTGAGTTCGAACTCAGGTCACGCTATTACGTTCACTTTCGGACAAATCCGAATGAATCTATCGTCTCCCTCACACAGATGAGCTGGTGTTATCTACAGAAGCTCTGTATGGACACAGGATGTATGAATCTCCTTATCCCCCCAGCTATGCGTTGAATAGCATCGCTGCTGTTCTTCTAGAAGGATGGCTTTGGCATTAAATAACCCAAGAAGCTTGATATGCTAATTTAAAAAATACAAAGAAAAGATTGTTCAAGCAAAATAAACGATAATTTGGTACAAAGTGAAGATCGAACTCACTACACAGGAATTATGAATTGCAAAACAATGCTGCTGACTATTATTCCCATCACTCAAAAAAGAATGGATGGAGCAATCTGACACTTCGTAAAACTGGTCATTAAACAGTCCATGTGTCAAAATTAGCTATGCCCCGTGAGGTGGTTGTTAAATTACAAACTTCAACACCACAACGAGGAGCCACACACTGATAATTCTAAATTCTGTTTGATTCGACAAGGGATTCACACGATAACTATTTTTTGTCTTCCGTGAAGAGGAAATCGACTGCAAATTTTACGCACCAATACCCATTTGGCAACAGGCAATTTCCCAGGGAACATAATTGCATCAATGGCGGAACAAATTAAAAAAGCTTTGCTATTGATCAATGCTTCATCGTTGCCATTGTTGCATTAGTTTTAATAAATTAGCATCTGTGATCGGATTAGTCTGAATGATTACAGGGAAAAAATACAATTCTTCACAACAGCTGTCAATCTGAATCATTTTCATGTAGTTAAAATCCATTAAAACAGCTAGTTTCGTTATGAGTTCAGGGTTCATTGAGGTAGTAGTCTTGCACCAAGCAAGGCAAAGGTTAAGTAAATAAGTAAATGGTCACTTCGATTTGTTTGGCTTATGTCTTTAATGAAATCTACGTCTCGACCTTTTACCTAATTTTGAAAGCTGTGTATTGACGTCTGAAGGAAATACGCTATGAGACTGTTACGAAATGCTTCGTTTAGACTTAATTTAAGTAGAATGTTTTGCCTGTTGAAGTTTGAGATCTTTTTCAAGAGGCTGTTACATTTTATACAATTTATAATAATACCTCATTTGATACAGGGTACAACGGAAATAACTTCCACATTTTAAATAATCACCTGTGTGATGCAAGTGAACGAATTCTTTGGAACATTTTCTGCACTAGCAAGTCTTGAACAGTCTGGTTTTTCAAATTTAATTCATCACCAGTTCATATCATCAAAATAAAAAAATGCCTGATAGTGAGCTAATCCTAATCATCATCATTATCTTGTCGTGCCGTTAGCACAGATATCCCTGACCCTCTCTCGCTACCCCTCCCTATCGTCCATCGCCTCCGGCAGGTCCTCATGGCTACACCTCGTATCATCACAGAGCTGCTGTATGTAGGTTCGCGCTGGTCGCCCTGCTTTGGCTCGGCCATGTGAAGGGGTCTTAAGGAGTACATTACTTATGAGAAATCAGATCGGATGAGGGTTTTTGTCGCATTTTACTCAGTTCGTAAAGTAATCAAATTACTTGAACTGTTTTCATCTTCTGCAGTCTCTCGATAATCAAAAATGACTTGTGTACAAGATTAAATTCTAAAAGGCTATTTCTTCCCTGTTAAGAGTCTATTTTTTAATCCCTGGAAGCTGGGCGAATTTAACATTGAATTATTCAACAAGCAGCCAATAAAAAAATGCCTGATAGTGAGCTAATCCTAATCATCATCATTATCTTGTCGTGCCGTTAGCACAGATATCCCTGACCCTCTCTCGCTACCCCTCCCTATTGTTCATCGCCTCCGGCAGGTCCTCATGGCTACACCTCGTATCATCACAAAGCTGCTGTATGTAGGTTTGCGCTGGTCGCCCTGCTTTGGCTCGGCCATGTGAAGGGGTCTTAAGGAGTACATTACTTATGAGCTCGTTCCTACGTCTCCAGCAGTGTCTTGCCTGACTGGTTCGTCTAACTTTGATAGTTTTCCTGATGGGTGGCCATATAGCTACTGCTTTTTTGGGTGTTTCCTAAAGGACTTGTTCAATAGTGCTCGCAGCATTCTTGTGTAGTTGCCGTCAAGCTTTTTCTCTATCCGTTTAGTTAGCATCCATGTAGTGCATCCATACTGCAGTATCGACAAGACCGCTGTTTGGAAGAAACTGCGTTTCATTAAAAATGTCACTCTGCCTGTGTATCGTTGGCAACAAAAATATCACTTCACCTGCAAAAGGATTAAGTTTACAGCTAAGTATCATCACTGTTTTATTTTCATGACACTCTTAACTAAACACAGTGATAATTCACGATTACTCAATTGAACGTGCATTCTGAGAAGTAAATATGTGTGTTCAAAGTCTATGTTGGTCAGCTGATTTGCAATCGGTGTTTCATTGGAAAAGAAATCTCATTACATTTTAGAAAGATTTCGTATAACATTTATAATCTGTTAAGTAATTATATATATGTTAATGATAAATGCAAATAACATATTCGAACCTCATTAAAAAAATTGATTTATAAAGAATAGTAGACGAGGTAGATATTTTTCGACTTTACTTCGTTTTCATTTTCGTTTATTCATTGGCTGAAATTTTACTGTGATTGTCATCCGTTGAGATAATGTTTCGATGGTGACCGGCCCATTGGACTTGTGGGTAGTGTTCACAAATATCCCCGGAGACTGGCGTTCGATCCCAGGTCGAGTCATGCAAAAGTTACTCCTTGCTTAAAACTCAGCATTATAAGGTACGTGTCAAAGGTAAAGTGGAGGAATCCAGGGAAAGGAGTAGCGCCCCACTACACCTCGATTTAGTAGCTATTATATAGAGAGTCTACGGGTCGCCAACTTTTTATTTATATTTCAAAGAAAAACTTTATTTTGCATTTCTTTTATTTCTTATCAAAGTTATCTGACGGACACGGTTATTTTATATATGATACATGCATATGTATTTTTATATCTGTAAAAAAAAGTTTTAATATTCCTCAAAATTACGTCAGTTTCTAACTAGGTGATCTTCGAAGTAAAATTAATTTCCTTATTTTAAGGTAACTAAAAGAATTCAACAAATCGGATCAACAGTGTTTTTTAGAAGAGTTAAAACAAAGGTGTATAGTCAGGTCTATCATAAACCTAACCACTGAAAAGAAATTCAAAATACCATATACAGACTTTAAAATGATAAAGAATAAATACATACTACAGCAAAGACAACGACGCTGGAACAATAATAAAAATAATGAATTATCAGAAATTAAACCCACACTGGGGGAATGGAAGCAAAGCTTAAAAAAAACCGAAAGGAGGAAATTACATTGTCCAGACTCCGGATAGGTCATACAAGGATAACACACTCTTATTTACTCGAAGGAAAACAACAACTAATGTGTTATGCATGTCAGACCAAATACACAGTGAAGCACATTCTCATCGAATGTATCACCCTAGCCCATATAAGAAAAATCTTTTATAATGCAAACAATGTAAAGGAACTGCTCTAAAACATTGAAATAAATTATGTGATATCAATTCTAAAAACAAAAATTAAAAGAAATTTACAATTAGACCAAATTGCATCAATAAACCCTTTCTTTACTTGATATATTCAAACAAACTGAACCCTTCTCTAACCTGTTTCGCAGTTTTTTTGTTTTTATTCTATGATCATAATTCCCTACTAATAAACTACTAATAAACAACAAATAACCAACTAATTACTTAAAGTTTATCATTAATTCCTAAGACCTCTCCTTTGAATTTCTTTTCAGACTTATTTTCCTTGATTTGGCATTAAATGACCGACGAGGTTGATATGCCGTCAGACAAAACAAACAAACAAACAAAATATGGATATACTGTCTTCTTTAACTAAGGCCAGCTTAGTTTGAATATTTAACTTAAAATCTTTTATTGTACTCTACACAATCAGCTGACATTTTATTTATCTGAAGACAGTCAATGCTCAGATGATTTACAGTATTCAGTTATTTCTTACAGCACTGTAAATCAGTGGATTTGCTTTTGGTCTTATCAGGCGTGTTGTTTGACAGTACTCAAGAAATTAAAAGAAAAAGAGAAGGGTAAGTCAATCGCACAGACCATTCCTAAAATTCCTCCAAGCGTCTGTGTTACTATATAAAGACAAAGTGTCTACTCTTTGCTAGAAGCTCATAATTTCGAACCTAATGATTCTATCTTGAACAGTTTCTTAGGCATTTATTTATCGACATGTCTTACCCGTGATCTGTCCGTAGGTAATAATTGATTAGCTCCCTTGAAGAATTACGACGTACGTTTGACTATTTGTAAAATGGGTACATATAGTATAGCTGCAATTATTTGAATGAGTCATCGGAGCTTTTATAAGAAATGAAGAACATGCCTCCAATTACTCTGGCTTACCTTTTATCAGAAAACGATAGCAATTTTTCTGCAAACAGGTTTCTGAATGCCTTATTTCCCTCATGATATATGTTTTTCTGCTGTTAAATTGCTACGCAGAGAGAACAATGCGATGGTAATATCCTGATAGTAGAGCAGGCCCTAACATACTTGGTGTCCTGAAAATCTGATTTTCAATGCCCTTGAAAATATATTATTATTTTAATCCTCTGAGAGTTTTTTGCATCAACGTTTCCTAATAGTTTTTTTCCTGGAGTTTGAGTGACAGCATGTTTCCTCAAGTCTTTAGGACACTTCTCAGTATTCTAACCGATTTTAGTAATGTTATAGTCTGGATTGTCTCTACTTATCGTCCGATTACTAAATCTTCAAGTACCTTTATCAGTCCTTTTGAGATCGTCCCAAGTGTAACAATTACAAATGGTATCATTGTCATCTTCATGATCCATAGTTTCTTCTGCTCAATTATTATTATCCTTATTATTCCTTGCGAGTTTTTTGCACACACGTTATCTGATAATCTTTCACCGGAGTCTCATGGACTGTAAGTCTTCTCAAGTCTCCAGGACTCTTCTCATTATTCTGTCTGATCTTAACAATCCTGTATTTTGGATGGTTTCGACTCGTCTTCTGATTTCCAACACCGCCAGCCCCCTTACCAAGCTTTTGGGGACTATTTCGAGCGCACCAATTACAATTGGTATCACCGTCACTATCATGTTCCATAACTTTTTTAGTTCTCTAACAAGACTTGAGTACTTATCTCTGTGTTCGTTTTCTATGATTTTCACTCTGTGGTACACAGGGACGGATTATTATTATTATTATTATTATTATTATTATTATTATTATTATTATTATTAAACTTGGGAGATTTTAACATTTGTGTTAGCTAATGATCTTTCACTAATGTCTGAGTAAGAGCAAGTCTCCTCAAATTTCCAGGGTTTATCTTCGTAGTGTAACGGTTAAAGCGCTTGACTGTGGAATCGTAGTTAGCGAGATCGAACGAATGAGCAGTCTTCAGCAAAAGCAGTTCGACGGAATTGTTATTGAAGTAATGGGCTTTTTTTGAAGGGAGATTTGAAAAAAAAAAACAAAAAAAAAAAAACAAAATAAAAAAAAACACGCTTCGAAATGATTCAAATCACAATAGTCACCCACAATAAAATCGTGGACTATTAGGAATTGACGTATTAAAAGTGAATACCTCAAAGCTGATTAATTCTTAAAGGCAGAAGAAAATAACATAAGATTGTTAAGAGGTTTGGAGCAAACATTCGTTTAAAGGAAAACCATCACCGAAGTTATGCTGAATCTAGAAAGTTAGCAATTCATATCCTACATATAGTAGAGACCAAATAAAAAAAAATAGAGCCAGGAATATTAGAAAAAGCTCTTCAAAGTGGCAGCAAATGGGCTTCATCAATTGTAGTCATAAAAAGTCTGATGGAGATTTTAGAAGAGGTAGAGATTAAAGATAGGAGTAAATTACCAAATATGTTCAGACTCGTTTCTCTTTCCTAATATTGAAACTACGAGTCATGAATTATCAAGAATAAAGTATTTTTCAAAAATAAATCTCAAGTCGGCATACAACCAAATTGAAATTGACGAAATATTTATGGATACAACCACTATAAACCCCACATTGATCAGCTTACTTAGGGGGGTCGTCTGCCGTTTGGTATGTAGACTTCGAACCGTTTTTAAATTGTTATTGAAAATTTTTTTAAAAGATCAAAATATATCAGGACGATATATGAGTGGGAGCGTCCAATAAAGAAGAATTGAAACCCAAAACAGCAAATTTTAAAGACGTTAAACTTAGCTTGCATGACCATAAACAAGGACAAATGCAAAGTAAACTGTGATAAGGTATCATATTTAGAATATTAGATATCAAATGATGGAATATCACCAATGAGAGGTTAAGCGTGAAAATAGTTGAAATATCCACATCAAGAAAGAAAAAAAAAAGGAATCCTTTTGTGAACTAACAAATTTTATTGTAAGTATCTACTCAGATGCAGTAAATTGATTGAACCATTCGAAAAGTTACGAAAAAAAAAAACGTCGAGTTTAAGTGAACACATAGACAAACTATCGTCTATGGAATATTGAAAAAGAGTAGCAAAAAAGTATAAAAAAAATAAAAAGTAAACAGCGATAAAACCCTTTGATCAAAAGAGAGAAATAACGCTAATCATTGATGCAAGTGCACATGCCATAGTAGAAACCATATCATAAGAAAGTCAACCAGTAATGTACCTATCAAGAAAATTAATGGCAGTAGAAATCATCATCATCATCATGTCATGCGGCTAGCACGGATATCACTGACCCTCTCTCTCCACGACTCCCTATCATTCATCGCCTCCGGCAGATCTTCAGGGTTACATCCCGTATCATCACATAGCTGCTGTATATATGTTCGAGCTGGTCGTCCTGCTTTTGATTGGCCATATGCAGGGGTCCTTGCTTTTCCAGCAGTGTCCAGCATGTCTGGCTCGTCTAGCTTGTATAGTTTTCGTGACAGGTGGTAGGTGACCGTACAGTTGGCGCCTTGTGGGGTGTTGCTACCAGGACTTGTTTAATATTGCTCGCAACATTCTTGTATAATTGCCGTCTTGCTTCTTCTCCAACCGTTTTGTCAGCGTCCAAGTAGTGCATCCATACAGCAGCACCGACACGACCGCAGCCCGGAAGAAACTGCGTTTCATTTTATCGGTCAGGTTTGATTTCCATATGATCGAAAGCCTATCGTTAGCTGTCCATGCCTTCGTTAGCCGCGTGTCGATGTCTTTTTCGGTTGATGAGACGCTGCTTCCTAGGTAGGTGAATTTGTCAACCAGTTTCAGGGAAGTTCCGTCTAGTGTGGAGTTGTCGCCTTTCTGATTAAAGCACATAAATTCAGTTTTGTGTGCATTAACATGGAGTCCAATGCCTGCAGCGGCTCGTTCCAAACTATGCAGTAGTGTTTCGGCTTGGTTCGGTGTATTGGCCAGTAGCGCTATGTCATCGGCGTAGTCGGCGTCGGTAATTGTTTTTGCGAGGTACCTTCTGCTCCTTTTCTTTGTCAGCACGAAGCCGTTTTCCCTAATGTTATCGATCGATGTCCGAAGTACGTAGTCTAGACATATGATAAAGAGGTATGGGGCTAGCGTGTCCCCTTGTAGTACTCCTGCTACAATGTCGAAGTATTCTGTGTCTCCATCCGGTGACCGCACTTTCACTTTGGTGTTTCTGTAGAGAATCATTATTGCAGCTACGGTTTCTTGTGGTAGGCCGTATACTAGTAGGATTTGTTCCATCTTCTCTCTGTGAATGGAATCGAAGGCCTTGGTAAAATCGACAAATAGTAATGTTGCCTGTAGGTTTTTTGCCCTCACGCCTTCTAGGATTCTACGGATGGTCAATATTTGTGAGGTCGTGGACCTGTTTCTTCTGAAGCCATTTTGGTTTTTCCTCAGGATTTTGTCGATTTGGGGTTCTATGCGGTTTCTAAGTAGGGCATTGTAGATTTTGGCTGCTATGGATGTAAGTGTTATACCTCTATAGTTCTTGGCTAATCCGAGGTCACCCTTTTTAGGGAAGGGGGGTATGCACCCCTTCATCCATCTGTCTATCGGATTTTGGTTATAAACTGCGTTGCAGTGTCGGAGCAGTATGTTGTCGAATTGTCTCGTCTTCCACACTTCTGGAGGAATCTCGTCAAGCCCTGCAGCTTTCCTATTTCTAATTTTTCTAAGAACCGAGTCGAGTTCTTTAGTGAACGGCCCTAGTTTAATGTCCAATTGCTTACTGATAATTCTGGTGATCGGTTCCTGCGTAACGTTCGGAGGGTTAGCTAGTAGGTTTTTATTCTTTCTTGTTGGTTTGCCGCATTCAGTTTTGCTTTGGCTGTGCTTTTCCTTCCACTGACTTCGTTTATTGTTTGCCAGGCTATCCTAGATTGCCTATCCTCCACCGAGTCTCTAATCTTATCTATCTTATTTTGTATGAATTCCGTTTGTTCGTTTAGATATATGCCAGCTAATTGATATTGTGCCTTTTTTTAGTATCCGGGCATTTGCAATTGTTGGGTTCTTCCGGTAGCTTTTGGAGGCAGTTTTCACAAGTGCACGTTTTTCTCTAACCTCTTCCGTTTCCCATGGGGCTCTATATTTCGTTCTAGGTTTTGTTGGAATAAACTTCGATGCTGCCTCGAGGTGTGCGTTAACGAAATTCTCATATTCGTCGTTTGGGGTATTTTTTCTTCCTTCTCTTGTAGTGTCTCGAATCTGTTTCTTAGTTCTAGTACATATTTATCTCTAATATCTCTGTTGTTAAGGAGGGCCCAGTCATAGTGTTTAGTGGTCGCTGTTCGTGTGGCGTTTTTTCGTAGGCTTAGTCGTATTTTTGCCGTAACTATTTGTTGATCGGAGGACACACCCTCGAAAGAGGAGTATGCCTCGCAATTCATCGCGCTATTTTTCCATTTCTTATTTATAAAGATGTAGTCTCTCTGCGCTTTACTGTTGTTCGCGTATGTGTAGGTCCATAATTTTCCCTCTCTTTTTTGATAGTTTGTATTGAGGCAAGTTAATCTATTTTCTATCATGAAATCTGTTAGATGTTGTCCGTTTCTATTTGATGTGTTGTGTAGTCTGTATTTGTTATGTTTGTTTTTCCTGATTTGGGCATTCATATCTCCTCCAATGATTAGCAGGTTGTGTTTCGGAATGCTACGCGCTAGAGATGATAGCTCATCGTAGAAGGTGGCTAGTTTGGTTTCTTCGCTAATATTGGTAGGGCTGTAGCATGAGACGATTGTTACTCTAGGGTTGCCATTAAACGTGGCTGTCATCATCCTAGGTTGAATTCTCTCAATGCTATTAAGTGTTTTTATCGCTCTAGATCCTATAAGCATTCCTACCCCTCCTACCGTGGCATTGACAGAGTCTTTCCAAGCTGATACTGTGACCAGCGTCCATCCATTTCCTGTTTGGTGATATTTGATATCCTTCGGTGTGCGTTTATCGGTGTTCTTGTATGCAAATTATGTCTATCTTATGTTCTACGGCTGATGCGATAAGTTCTGGTAGTTGACCTATTCTATTTAGGATTCTAACGTTAAATGTTGCTATTTGTATTGTTTGTTTGCATTTTAGTAGTTTTTGTTTGAGCTCTGTAGCTGACTTTTTCGAACACTGAGGCCAGGGCTCCAACCTCAGCAGGACGCGCCCTTTTTTTACCAGCGCGAAGAGCGATGCGGTTTATGCATGTGGTTTGAGTGTGGTTCATGGTTATCTTTCGATGGCTGTTTTTATTCTCATCTATAGAAGCCACTCTTATAGATGAGCAGCAGTAGTTCCCCGATCGAACTGACAATCCTGAGCGTTAAGCTGCAGGGTTCACACGTCCATCATGCTGCTTCCCATGTGTACGTGAAAAAAACAAAAAAGAAAAAACAAAAAACAAAAAAAAAAAAACGCGGTGCTTAAACAACTTGAATATTGAAAAGGAAGCACTAACAATAATGTGGAGCACGGAAAGGGCGCGAAACTTCTTATTTGTCTTAAGTCGGATCACAATCGTTAGAATTCATGAATAATCTCTGAAAAAAATTGCTAAGGGTTACATAATCGAGCATTTTAAGATGGGCAATTTAACTTATGGCATTCGATTTTGACCCAATACATGTAAAAGGGAACACTATTCTGCACGTAGACACTTTATGTAGACTAGAGTTTGGTAATGAAAAGATAGAAAATCACGAAAATGCAGAAGACAAAATTCTACTCTGGGTAGAAATGGACGTTTTACTCCTAAATCGACTCAGAATAGAAACAAGGCAAGAACTCGTATTAAGCAAGATGCTAGAGAGAATAAAAAGAAATGTTTAGAGTAATTGCTCTATAGCAGAAACACCCTTCAAAGAAACAAGACATAAACTAACCATAGAGAAGGGCATAATATGCAATGGAGACATAATAGTATCCTCACGAACAAAGAACATATTAAAGAGAGTACATGGTGATGTACAGCCACACAAAGAAGGTTAAATTTACAAGCCTGTTGGCTGAGATATTCCAAAGAAGGAAATCATATTAAATGATACCTCAAAACCGTGGATAAGGGTTCACATGAATCATGTACACGTTTAAGATATAAGCTTAGTTTTAATACTAGTGGACTCATTTTCGGGATGACTTGAGATAATCAAAATAACAAACAAAAAACCACAACCGTAAAGCAATTACCCAGAAGAGCATTCTCATGAAGCAGAGGATTTAAAACGATAGCCACAGACAATGTGACAGAATTTGGCGACGAGAATATATTTTCATGGCTCAAACGTATTAGCTACATCTCATTCAAGACACTCTGAAGAATCTAATGGGACAGCAGAGTATTGAAAACAGTGAAAATAGGGTTAAAGACATTTCCGCCATTAAATGAAAGCATAGAAGCCTAACAACCAAGATTACTTCCAAGTTACTGTACGATTACACACGAAAGAAGAAAACAAAGCTCTTCTGCGTTAATGAGGAGACAAATCAGAGCTCCCATAACCATATAATTTTCAAAGGAAGAAAATATTTGGTATTGAAAAGATAAAAAATCAAATCCAGAAAAAACAAAATTCCCATTACAAAAAAAGGGCACAACACAGTGCTATTTGAAAACTTGGGCAACACGTCCTGGCGCGTGCAGATAAATTTAGATCCAGAATTGATCCTGAAGACTTAGATTGCCCAGTCGGCTGAGGCTGTAAAATACACCGACATCATCTCAGCAGAGGGGTACGGCTTCCGCAACAAGGGTCCTGTATATGACACGAAACAATCTGATGGTGCTTTGGAGAATGAGGAGTACCCCTTTATTGCCATCACTCCTAGGTCCACTCTGGCCCGGAATGGTTGTACCTGATAAATGGTTCAAATAGAACTAAACTGTGTAATTACGCTAAACTGTAATGTTTGAAATTAACTGTTTTACATTTAACTTTGTGCAAAAATAAAAAAAGCTGCTTTTATGCAAAACTAAATTGTTTGAAATAGAACTGTTTATTTATTATAAAAATGGATTTGTGATTAATAACCTACAATGGTTGATATACCATAAAACCAAATAACACTGGGATCAGGAAATTGTATTAAGCATTTTTACGGGCTTGGATTTTTAACGACTATATTTTCCTTAATATAATACAATATAATGCTTGCAAGCAGTTGAGAGATAGTGAAATTGTGAATACATCTTTCTTCTGCAAGAAAATGCACACTTTTTCATTAATAATTTTGCTTCAAAAAAAAAAAAAAACTTACATATCTAACAGAAAATTTCATAGATTATGAGTTGAACTGACTGAAATCTCCCTCCTATTTATTATCATAATCATCATTTGTATTGATGAGATTTGTAAGGGTGATATTTTAAACGAATAACATCGAGCAATTTTGGTGATGGCTTATGAGTTAAAAAAATACTGACGGGAGATTAAAGATTATGAATTCTTAGGAACCACTCTCTGTATTATAAAAGTTGAAGAATAGAATTTTCATGTCTTGATTTTCGTGCAACAGTAAAAAAAAGACATAGAAGAAATGTCAAAATTTTGGTTAAGAAATTTTTAGAGCGAAACTTAACTTAAAATTGTTAATATCTCGTTTAGCAAACCAGAGAAACAAAAATTATGGGTCTTCTTTAGATGTTAACTTACACTGTAAATCGAAATCTAAGCGAAACTCTTTAAAAGTTCTGCAATTATAAAAAGTTTTTATGCTAATCACAAGATCTCTATTTTTTCCGAGCACGTATCAGATAGCGGAAAAAATCATTTCTGTCGGATAATAAGAGGAATATACAAACAGTCATTCACTGGGGTTTCATTGCTTCTTCTCGGCATCTACGCAGTTATAGAGCCGGTTTGTCATTGGTGGACGTGGATTTTTCAAAACTAGAATTTCAAGACAAAAATAACAATTCAAATTTATCAAGTCACGCTATTGCATTCACTTTCGAACTAATACCCTTCCCTCAGTGACAAGTAAGTAAATAACCACGACTGTTATTCTACAAGAACAGCTTTAGTATTAAGTAAACTACAAAGACTGATGTGGCATCCAAAAAAAAAAAAACAACAACAAAAAACAAAAAAAAAAAAAACTAGCATCAATGGGAAGTATGCAGTTATCTCAATCGGGTAGCGAGACATTTAATTATTTATCATCAATTTTGAATTCAGCCACCATTGAAATTACATGCGCAGTTTACGATAGAAGAACTATTTTGTTATATTTTTTCGATATTTTAAACTCATTTGAAATAATTTCTTTTAAAATAACACTTCAGCAATATTTCTGAAGGCATTAAAAAGCTATTTCTAAGAAAAATACCTTACAGATATCAGAAAATGGGGGTATGGAAATATTCTTCGAAATAAGTTGTTTACAGTTGTTAAAAATTAGTGATTTATTGTCGAGTCTAAGAATCGAAAACCGTTTTGTGTGGAAGAGAATTTTTACGACTACTGGTCATATGCAGGACATTTGCTTTTTAAATTAAATTTGTATTCTATCTTGATAAATAGATAATGTAATAGAAAAAGTTATTGCCAAACAGCAAGTTTTTACCCTTTTTTGATCTTAGCCAAGAGGCCCAGAAGCGCTATAAGCAAGTTTTTAGAAATTATTATTATCATTATTGTTATTTACTCCTTTAAGAATTTTGTACCACCAGCATTAGCTGGTGGTTTTTCACTGGAGTTTGAGTGACAGCAAATCTCCTCAAGTCTCCAGGACTTCTCTTAGTAATGCTGTAGTCTAGATGCTCTCTACGTGTCCTTTTATTTTCACATCTTCTAGTCCCTATACCAATCCTTTGGGGGATTGTGCCAAGTGCACCAACCACAAGTGATATCACCGTTACCTTCATGTTCCATAGATTTTTAGTTCTTTAGGAGGGTCTAGGAACTTATCTCTCTTTTTGCTTTCTTTTATTTTCTGTCTGTAGTCTGCCAGGACGGCCGAGTCAACTGTTCAACATATCTTCGTTTTTTTTTCTGTTGACTATCACAAAGTCTGGTCGTCTGTCCGAGATTAGGTGATCTGTTTTTATCTCAAAACCACAGAGAAGTTTATGCGTCTCATGCATGTATCACTTGTTTGTATAGTCAAATTAAAATCTTCTGCTCAACTCTCAGATTACCTTCCCCACCCAGTCGTTTCTAGTCTTTATACCCTTTTTACGCTAATTTACTACATTCCCTTCTCATGTGATTGATCGTTTCGTCTTTATCATCACATATCCTACATTTACTATTTTGTTGTATCTTGTCTATTTTTGCTTTTCATAGTTGGCCATTGTGAAGCTATTTTGTACTGATATTAGGAGAGATTCCGTTTCTATCTTAATATTTCCTTTTCTTAGTCATATCCAAGTCTTCTGGTGTAAAATCTTGAAATGGTCATACAATTGTTTTTCTTTCCATTTTTGTTTCTTAGTTATTGTTGTTTTGTTGATCCTTGTGTTACTGTTGTTTCTGGTTGGTGCAATTAGTCTTTTTTTTGCTCTTTTTTATTTGGTCTTCGAGTCGTCTTATTGATGTATCGAAGCTATTTTAGATGCTGGAAAGTCCTCCCTCTTCTTTTCTTGACACATAAAGCCTGTCTCTATCATCTCTGGGATGTAAGGCCTTATGCATTATCATGAGTTTTCTAGTTCTCTGGTCTATTTGTTAAAGTTCTTCCCACGTTCACTTTAAGAATGATCCCAAATATATTACTAGGGGGATTCCAGGTATATATTTCTTTGATGATATTTTTACTATGTAGTTTGGTTTCGGGTAGTTTTCTACTTCTCCAGAGGTATTTAATTTTTTTCTCATCTCCGCTTGTTGGATAGTATCCGCTTCCAATATTCCCAAGTATTTGTAAGTTTTCTTTTCTCTTAGCGTTTTGAATCTTTTTTTTGATTTGGTATTTCTATTCCTTCCCTCATTTGCGGTTTTCTGCTTCTTATTATAAACATGGAATATTTTTCTATGCCAAAATCCGTTCCTATATCGTTACTGTATATGTTCACGGCCTGTCTTAGGGATTCTAATTCTTTTTCATTTTTGGCAAACAGTTTGATGTCGTCCACTCATTTAATGGTTGATTTTTCTTTCGATTTATAAAGTTTGTATCCGCCTGTGTATTTCCTAAGTGTGTGATTGAGTTGCATCATCGCTATTACAAATAGTAATGGTGATAGCGCATCTCCCTGGAAGATTCCTCTTTAGATTTTTGCCTTAGCTAAGATTTTTCCTCCTGCAGCCAGTTCCACTCTCTAGTTTTTCATGGTTTATAATTATAATTATTATCACTTGCACCAGCTTTAGATGATGGTCTTTCACTGGATCTGAGAGACTGCAATTCTACCAAAGTCTCTAGGACTCTTCAAAATATTCTGGCCAATTTCACTTATACTGTAGTTAGGACGGTCTCTGCTCGTCCTCCAATTACCAACTCTTTCGATCTCTTTATCAAGCCTTTGTGGATCCTTCTGGGGGAACAATTACAATTGGTATCAACGTCACTCTTATTTTCCATACCCTTTTGTTTTTAATTCTCTGAGAAGGTATAAGAACTTGTCTCTCTTTTCGTGTCCTTTGATTTTATTCTGTAATTTGCCGGGACGGCAAAGTCCAATATTCGACTGGTTCCCTTTTTTGTTTACTATTACTAGATCCGGTGTTTTGATTGAATTAGGGGATCTGTTTGTATCTCAAAATCCCAGACTATTATTGATATTATTTTACCCATTGATAGTTTTTAACATCATCACTAGCTGATGGTCTTTCGCTGGTGTTTGAATGAAAACAAGTCTCTTCAAGTCTCCAGGACTCTTCTATTTAAAAATGCTGTTTTCTGGATGCTCGCTTCTTGTACCCTGATTTCTAAGTCTTCTAGTCCCTTAACAAAACCTTGCAAGGTTGTTCCAAGCGAATCTATTACAATTGGTATCACCCCCATCTTTATTTTTCATAGCTTTTTAGTTCTCGGACAGGGTCAAGGTACTTATCTCTCTTTTAACTTTCATTCATTTTTACTCTGTGGTTCGCCGGTACGAACATACTGTTAGAATCGTTCACACCAACATTTAAGATAGTACTGAAATGGAAAATTCTTGTCTATGATGATATAGACAGATTCTGATTAAAAGAAATCATGTCCTTTACGACAAACTGGATCTTTAGCTGAGTAGATGCCAAGAAGAAACAAGTATACCAGAATGAAAAACTAAGAGCAAGACTACCTTGATCCAGAAAAAACCTAAAAAGAAACCATCCCGAGCAACTACAGACTGAGAATGTGGAAAATTCTAACAACACAGATTAGTGAGAAAATACATTATTGCTTGTATGCCGCAGTGATTTTCTGATTATTTATCATACGTCCCACCAACGCACGAATGTGGCACAAGGCCGTTTTTAAGGTGGGTTCGGTCGCAGGGCTGAAGCCCACACGCGTCCGGCAAGGCCCAAAATACCTTCGACCCCGTCGGCATTCCCCTTTTTAGGGTGCCTCAGGCGCCAGGCAATAAACCTAACCCCACCGAAGAGGGTAAAAGCCTAGGGGGATAGCCCCCTGAGGCCGGAGGAACTCTCCAGTGCCGAGGCACACCCGGAAGAACCACCCAGAGATAAAACGGCCTACCGAATGCTACCCAACAACTGGAGAGGAAAGATCCGATTTTCTGGAACAAGAGGAACAAGTGATCAACACTACATTGACCGTTATATCCCCAAAGAGACCAGAACGAAACAGAAAAATGTGGTCACAAACATGGACAATAGAATGTTTGAAAATGTACAAAATATCCGACAAAGTTATAAACTTCCTCATAGAAGCAGTATTTACAGCGGGAGGAAAAACTTTAGCTGAGATGAAAATCCACAGAGACATCTTCCCGAGTGATGCGCTTTTGTAATTACTATTTACAATAGTAATGATGCGACTCTGTTTCAAATTTGGGAAATAAATTAGGTGACTAAAAATTTTCAAAATCATTAGAAAAGACCAATCACCTTATGTACATGGACGACATAAAGCTATTTGCAAAAATATTATAATCAAGCATAAGTCAGAATTACTAACGTGTATTTGGCAAATTTCTTTCCCTGAAAAAATAATTGATATACAAGATGCCGATAAATGACTGCGAAAATAGGCTTAAATTATTCTTTCTTTTTTTACTTTATTACTCCTAATTTGAAAGATAACGAGGGGAAAACTAATTTATAAATAAAAAAAAATCTAATAGGATATAATATGCAATTTAGATGATGTTTCATATGAAATATAATAGATATAACAGTTCTTCAAAGTTGAAAATAACATTAGATATACTGTTAATAATTTATTCACACACAAATATATATCGTCATCCACAGACAGATCTGTTTCGTTCTATCAGAACTCATCAGTGTGGCTTGACAGTAGCTTCCCGTTGATGGGATCGAAACCCGGTTGACTCAAACGCCAAGCCAAAGCCTTTAACCATTCAGCCACGAGGAGTGATTAGCTGCAGAGTAAATTTTAAACGGTTATGAATCATAATTACAATTGTTTACATACATCCGTTCAATGGCTACCGAGACCTCAATTCATATTTGAAGAGGCTTGCAAATTACGCGAATGGCAACACGATTACTTCTTCACCAGAGAACTCAACCATACGGGGGTAGGGGAGTATCTCTCTCTCTCTCTCTCTCTCTCTATATATATATATATATATTGTGTTGTGTTAATTTAGAGGGCTATAGCAATGCAAAATAATAATTATTTGACTCTAATCTAAAGTAAAAATTTCATCGTCAGATATTTCTTTTTAAATACTGACTCAAGCTTCAAAATTTTGAAAAAAAAATTGAACATCCAACATCGTGTTGATTAAAAGACTCAGACGATTAATCTTTTACTTGGAAATTAATTATACTCAAATAATTATTATTTAGTATTGCAATAGCCCTCAAAATTAATACAACACAATAAAATTTAAGAATTTGTGCAATGCTTCAAGCAAATTACAAAATACTTATATATCTATATATATCTATATAAGGGAACCTTCGGGCCGCCCAACTTATATATATATATATATACGTATATAAGTTGAGTGGCCCAAAGGTTCCCTTTTCAATAGCTGCTACACCCAGGTATAGGTGAGGGGGTTACTTCTCTTCCTAGATTGCTCCACTTACCTTTATAATGCTGAGTGTTAAGTAAAGAAGCATCAAGTACCATTGAAAAAAATTGATACGACTCGAACCATTAGCGAACACTGTAACCATTATATTTATATAGATCTTTTCGATCATGTATAAAATATAGTATATTTTTTAAATTCGAGGATTTTTATCCGATGCTTATCATGCGTTCCGTGACAGTCTTAATTTTTCTTGGTTAATCTCCAGTTCTAAAAAGATTCGATAAATTGCTTCAAATGATAAATGGAGTAAAAAGAAATCAAGGAAAGGGAAAGATCTCTGATGAACGAGGATCAACATTTTTTTAAAACTTACCGAGAAAATATTCAGCGTAAGATAAATCTGCATACAAATGAAGAAAATTTGATTGTTATGAATTATAAGCATTTTAAAGATTTAATGTTAAATTTTGTACATCCACCAATTACACACTTTACCAAAACCCTAGCCAAGTATTACCAAGGTTAATTATAATTGTAGTCTTTGTTGTGGAGACTCGTCTCTCAAGTCAGAACTTCTATGAACTAAAAGGTTTAGTCACGTGTATCCTCAACAACGCCTTCCGTAAATTGCTGATGTGACGAAGTAATTTTTATGCAATCATCATCAAGTCACTCTGACAGCACAGATTTCCTAGACTATCTCTCTCCATTCATCCCTATCATATATCGCTCTCGGCAGGTCCTCTAAACTACACCCTGTGTCTGAGCAAAGTTGTTGTAGGTACATTCTTGTTGGAACATCCATGTATAGGGGTCCATCGGAGAACATATATAAGTTCGTCCTTGTTTCTCTAGCAGTGACCCGCATGTCTTGTTAGTCTTACTTGGATTGTTTTTGTGATGGGAGGAAGGTGGCCGTACAGCTGTTGTTTCGTGGGATGTTACTTCCAGGATTTATTTAATATAATTTGTAACATTCTTGTGTAGTTTACATCTAGCTGTTTATCAAGGCGTTTTGTCAGCGTCCATATGGTGCATCAATAGAGTAGTATTGACACAGACACGCCTTGGAAGAAACCCTTTTTTATTTTATTGGATAGATTTGTTTTCTATATGATCAATAGCACATAGATAACCATCTATGCCTTCACTAGGCGAATATTAACATCACTTTCAGTAGATGAGATGTCACTGCCGAGGTACATAAAATTGTCCAATAATTTCAGAGGACCGCCATTTAGAGTGGAGATGGCTCCTTTCTCAATTAAAACATATATACTCGGTTTTGTTTGCGTTCACTTAGAGACCAATATCTCCTGTTGTCTGCTCTAGATTATGCTACTGGGATTCGTCTTGGGCAGGTGCATTTGCAAGAAGTGCTAGATCATCTGTATAGTATGCTTGCGTTATAGTTTCTGCAGGATATCGCCTGCTTCTTATCGTTTTTAGTATAAAGCCAGTTTCTTTTGTTAGATCTATCGGTGTTCTAACTACGTAGTCAAGACAGATTAGAAACAGATCGGGTTCTAATTTATCTCCGAATAGAACCCCAACGACAATGTCAAAGAAGTCCATGTCTCTATCCGGTAAACGTACCTTAACTTTCATGCTTCTATAAAGCACAATTATGGCTGTAACAGTTTCATTGGCAAGATCATAAGATAGAAGTGTTTGCTCCATTTTTCCTGTATGGAATCAAATGCCATGAAGAAATCTACAAACAATAGAGTCACTTCGAGATTTTTTGCATGAATTCCTTTGATGATTCGACGGAATGTAAGAATCTGTGATATTGTGAATCCTTTTCTCCGAAAATCTCTCTGAGTTTTCCTAAATGCAATCATACATAATGATATTTACTTATATTAAAGAAGGTGCATCTCTGAAGGCAGTTTTCTCTAATTTAGATTAAAATCCTGTTTTTAATAAGACTAGGAATGTAAAGTATGGAATTATCCCTGTGGAATTCGACATGGATTTTGATCACTTAAACTGATTATTTCAAATTATTTAAAAAATTTATTTAACCGGTTTTTAAAGATTTTAATGTTTTTAAATTCATTATTTCTTATAGTTTTACTTGATTGGTTCTGAAACATTGTAATCAAATAAAGTTGTGTCTATTAGTATTCATTTTTTATTATTATCAAATTAATAGGATTAAACTGTTTGATTAATTGTAAAGAAATAAAAGTTTAAAAAGAACTTTAGGCTAAAATGATATTTGATTTCTTCTTCTTTTTTTAGATGTTGAAATGTTTTGTACTGAAATTGTTCAAAAGATAGATTGAGAGATATTTTCAAATGCAAGCTAACAAAATAACATCATTGACAAATTTAGACCAAAATTGTCTAATTTTTTCAATGATGTTATTTTGTTAGCAATAAATGTAAAACATATTTTACTTTAACGTTGAATTCAATAATTTTTTAAAGTAATAGGTAAAAGATATGAATTAAAAAGGATCCACGGAAAATATAGAAATACGTTTTTGTTACTTTCTCTTAAATTCAAATTCAGGGATATATCTGCCTTAATATGAAAAATAATTGCGCATATAATTGAATGCGAAAACAACATAAATCTTGGTATAAATAATTTAAGTGTAATCAACATCAACATGTCGCGCTGACAGCACAGATCTCCCTAACTCTCTCACACTAGCCGTCTCTATCGTCCATCGTTCCCGGCAGGTCTTCAAGTCTACATCCTGTATTGGCACAGAACTGTTGTATATAGATTCTAGCTGGTCGTCCAGCCTTTGATCGTCCATGTAAAGGGGTCCACAGGAGTATATCGCTTATGTGTTTGTCCTAACTTCTCCAGCAGTGTCCCGCATATCTGGTTCGGATAACTTTGATAGTTTTCGTGATGGGTGTTAGATAGCTGTAAAGCAACTGCTTTGTGGAGTGTAGTGCATCCATATAGCAGTATCGGCAAGACCGCTGCTTCGTAAAACCTGTGTTTTATTTTTACGGTCACGTCTGACTTCCACATGACCAATAGCTTATCGATAGCTGTCCATGGCTTTGCCAATCACGTGTTGATGTCTTTCTCAGTTGATAAGACACTGCTTCCTGGGTAGGTGAACTTGTCCACTAGTTTCAAAGGTCCACCCTTTAGTATGGAGATGTAGCCTCTTTGATCAAAGCACATGTATTCTGTCTTGTATGCGTTGACATGGAGGCCTATGCCACCAGCTGCTCGTTCTAGAGTATGTAGCTGGGTTTTGGCTTGGGCGGGTGTATTTGCTTGAAGCGCTATGTCATCGGTGTAGTCCGCGTCCGTAATTATTTTTGCTGGGTATCTCCTGCTTCTTTCCTTTGCCAGCTTGAAACCGTTTTCTTTAATTAGATAAATAGACGTTCTAAGCACGTAGTCTAGATAGATCATAAAGAGGTATGGGGCTAATGTGTCCCCTTGAAGTACACCTGCTACAATGTCGAAGTAGTCTGTGTCTCCATCCGGGGAGCGGACTTTTACTTTCATGTTTTTATATAGCATCATTATGGCTGCGATGGTTTCTTAGGGTAGGCCATAGGCGAGAAGAATTTGCTCCATGTTCTCACTGTGTATGGAGTCAAATGCATAGGAGAAGTCGACGAAATAATATTGTTGCCTCAAGGTTTTTTGCACGTACAACTTCTTAAATTCGACGGATTGTCAAAATTTGTGATGTCATACATCGATTTCTTCGAAAGCCATTTTGGTTCTTCCTAATTTAAAAAAAAAATATTTTTAAAGAATTTTTTTCCATAAATATAAACTCTGCATTGTTTGGAATCGGTTTTTTTACAAAATTGATTTCAATTTCACATTTGGTCTTGAGGCAATTAAAAATGGTGACAAATCAAACAGAACCTCCGGTTTCTCATCAAATTTTCAGTTGCTGAGATGTGCAAACCATGTGAAATTAACAGAAGAATGGATGATGCGTACAAATAAGAATGTTTAAATCCAAAAATGTGTATATTGATAAGGTCAGACATAGTTTTGCTACAACAAACCTAGATCGAAAAGACAGTCTATGAAGTGGTAATGCACTGACAATCCGTTAAAGAAAAGTTCCGGTTGCATGTTCAGTAAATAAAGGTTTGGTTCGGTTTCTTTGTTTAATGGCATATCAACTCTTTTTAGGTTATTTAATGCCAACGCCATTCTCCTAGAAGAACAGTAGTGGTACTATTTAACCCATAGCTGGGAGGATAAGGGGGTTCATACCTTTCCCAAGGGTATTTGCCCGAAAGTGAACGTAATAGCACGACTGCAGTACGAACTCGCGTACTACGATTCCGCAGTCCATCGCTTTAACCGTTGCACCACGAGGACACCCCTCAGTAAAGAAAGTCACAATAATAGCGTTCTGAAATACGAAAAGACCCATCTATAATTATTTCCTTGCCAAATTTCAATTGTAATCCGTATTTCCCATTAATAACGCTATAGGCAAAATTCACCTTATTTATTTAATAACATCCATATATGAACTCCAATGACTTTTAGACAACAAGTATGTTTGTTGGTTGTTAAAAAAGCATGTGCAACATGTTTCATAATTGTTGAAAGAAAGTAGTGACTTCTCAGATCATCCGTACAAATTTATTCTCTTTTCCTTTTTAGATTATAGCAGGGAAATAGTTACGATCTTGATATATTTAACCAAATACAGCGAAATCATGCCATGGACGATGGAGCAGAACATCTTTTGTGTGAACACATATTACGAAAAACCAAATCTGCCACGATTGTTCAAGCAAGATACAGAAGGAAGATCAATGACATCTCATTTCCAAACAGGAATCACATTTTTAAGCCGGTCAAGAACTTTCAAGCCCATGGCACTTGTGAAGATCTTAAGGCAACGGGTTCCTCACCATCAGGGCCTCCAATAACAATCCGAACACCCAAAAGTGTCACCAGAATTCAAGAGTCAGTCGTTCAGCAGTACCTTCAACTGAACGACGGACATCTAGAGCATGTAATCTACGGGTCCTTTAAAAATGTTTCGTCCATGCTTGACACGAAATGGTGGCTCATCCTAAAATGGTTATCTTTTCACCTTTCAATAAATGTCATTTTCGTTATTCTATCATTTTTGTTCCTTGATTTGTTCCCAATCAATTTGTTTAAATAATGAGAAACATCCTGTGTACATTTACATTGGCCTGGTTTCTTTATTTAATGGCATATCAACACTCTTGGGTCATTTAATATTAAATCATCCTTGTAGAATAACAGTGGGGTTTCTACTTAAACCATAGCGGAGGGGAGAAAGGAGTCCATAACTTTCTCAATGAGTACTAGTCAAAAGGCTTACATAATATTACGCGACTAGAATTTGAATTCGTTTACTACGAAATCACAGTTCAACTGGTTAGCTACTACGCCAGTGGAACTTCTATAGATTTTGAGACAAATTTTCTATCTATCCTCTTTGTGAGTTCAGGTTTTATGATAACGAAATATTTCTAAGTTGTAATTACAGAGAAAAAAGAGGGAGCGTTATATGCCCAAATAGTTCACCAGATTTAATGAGATTTGATTCCTTTTTGCAGAGGATTCTTTAAAGAAAAAGATTATTCCACGAATTTTTCATATGGACTACAAACGAAATCAGATTTCTCAAGATACATTAATTTTTACACATGGATCTCTTGAAAATACCTAATCATTTTTAGTTAATAACTTCAGCTACTATCAACAAAAAATATATAGATTCGATATATATATATATATATATATATATATATATATATATATATGTATACATATATATATTATATATATATATTGTATATATATTTCATCATACATATAAAACATTTATATATACACCCCATATATATATATATACACACACACGTGAGTGCGCGCGTGTGTGTGTGGAATAGATTAGATGTAAGCGAATAACGCTTATAATTCAATAAAAACATTTTTAAAAATATAATGTACTTACATCTAAGTTCACTGGAATAGAAGCATCTAAAAATAATTACCTTTTTTAATATTTTGAAGAAACCTTTACTTTTCGTTCTATCATAAAAGCAAAAAAAAAAAAAAAAATTAAAAAAATTAATTAGCTTGTTGTCATCAACGGGAAATAAGTCTAAACTGAGTTGTTGATATGTGGCATATCAATCCTTATGCGTTACTTAATGCCAAATCTTGTGATATATATATATATATATATATATATATATATATATATATATATATATATATATATATATATATAAGTGTGTGTGTATGTGTGTGATTTGTAAGCGCATTGTCGGTCACATTTGTAAACGAGTTAGAGCTCATTTGTTTACAAACAGTTAAACGTTTTCAAGTTTGCTATCTATCACTAATAATTTCATTTGATATAATCATTAGTTTACTCACAGATACATGGTTTCATGTATTACTTATGCAATCACTAATAATTCTATTTAATATTAACCATTTGTTTGTGAGTTCGAACTCCAGTTGCGCAATTACGTTCACTTTCGGATAAATACCCTTGGGAAAAGTATGAACCTCCCTTATCCTCCCAGCTATGGGTTAAATAGCATTACCATTGTTCTTCTAGAAGGATGGCTTTGGCATTAAATAAACCACGAAGGTTGATATGCCATTAAAACAAAGGACCCAAAGGATACATTTGTTTGCTTAAAGTTGAAATGGTTTCAATTATTGCAATTTCTAAGCAGTTGAGTCTCAGCCACAGCCTTCTAGCACCTTTAAGATAAAATAGTGTTGGGTATTTGTTTTCGACAAGAGCAATTTCAAGAATGCTATCGGTACAATTATATAGGTGCTCGGGCTTAACATGACCAGCTGACTGATCGAATCGGGCTTCTCCGACCGCCAATCAAAACCAGTAAGCGTCAAGGTAGAGTTTTGCTGGTCTCGGACTGCTGAGCTATCAAGATCCAGTCTAGACACATTACGGTTCACCCCCAGCACTGGTTTATTAACTTTATTTACTTATATAGGCCATGTCATTTTTACAAATTTATAAAAGAAGCATACGTGGAACCTATACTTTAATATGAATTATTTTCTTCCATATATAAAGTAGTAAGTAAAGTTAACGACCGTTGTCGAGGGCAACCTAAGGGCTCCCTTTTTTAATAGCTACAAAACCGAGGTGTAGGTGAGGGCGTCACTCCTTACCCTGGATTGCTCAACTTTACCCTTGATATGTAACTTATAATGCTGACTATTAAGCAAGGTGGTATCAAGTTTTTGGTATGACTTGACCTGGGATTGAACCTCGGTTTCGTGGGCCATTGGCGAACACCCTACGCGATAGATCAATATATATATATATATATATGTGTGTGTGTGTGTGTGTGTGTGTGTGTGTTACAAGGATTGCGTGAAGGAAAATATGAAGGCTTATGAAAAAGAATATTAGAAAGTTATAATTTAATAAACTGCATATGCGTTTTTGTAAACAGATGCTTTTTAATTTGAAAGAAATTGTGGTATCAACTCATGATATCGAGAAAATGTATTCTTTAGTGCGAAATTGTGTGATTAAATTACAGCTCCTTCGGTGACGCTATCTATCTTCCTATCTACGTCATTTTCTTTCTTTCTTTGTCATTTTCTTTCTTCGTCATTTTCTTTCTTTCTTCGTCATTTTATTTTTATCTATCTATCAATCTATCTATCCATGTGTCTATCTATCTATCTATCGATCTATCTTGCCTCTCTTTGCTATGTTTCTTTTATGAACAAATTCATTCGTAGGCTCTTCTGTAAAGTGTATTCAGAAAACGACCATAGCCAAACAAAGACCCAACAAAGAAAGAACGAAGACAAAACAAAAATAAAACAAAGAAAAAACAAAGTCAAAACAAAGATAAAAGAAAGATAAAACAAAGACAGAACAAAGATAAAACAAAGAAAAAAACAAAGTCAAAACAAAGACCCTTTGCAAAACTCTATATCGCTTTGCAGTGCTATAATTTTCGTTGTTATGGACGCATATACTAAACGACCTGACCAGTTCTGAGTTTGTATGTCCTGCACCAAATGTTTCTTTTTATTTCTTCTTTTTTTGCGGCTTGATTTATCATGAAGTTTAATATAATCTTATCTCGGTAACAATTATGCCATTACTTTCCGAATATATATATATATATATATATATATATATATATATATATATATATATATATATATATATATATATATATATATATATAAGTATATGAATGTAAGTATACATATAACCGTGCATATATACGTATAATAAGAAATGAAGAGAAATGAGTATCCGACTGTCACTGTGGCCAGCTTGGCTTTCGTCTGCACATCAGTCAGTCACATTTCAAATATCATCAGAGAAACAATTTTAAAGAGATGTCTGAAAACATGTTTGTGTGGTAAGGAATAATTTTTACTTAATTGTAAGAATATCTTTAGATCACCACATTATATATATATATATATATATATATATATATATATATATATATATATATATATATATATATATATATATATATTGTTTTAACATGTTTGGTTAAAGACCACGGAACTCTCTTTTTTATGATCTCATTTTTTTCTCTAACTTTCACGCTTGTTTCTTCATGTCAGGATCCACTTGAAAGAGAAGTTACCCTAAGTTTTGCTCCCAAGAGCTTTCGATCATATCCATTGATCAATCAGTAGTGGATTATCTTC
The DNA here is from genome assembly GCA_963585895.1 of Sepioteuthis lessoniana. Lineage (NCBI taxonomy): Eukaryota > Metazoa > Mollusca > Cephalopoda > Myopsida > Loliginidae > Sepioteuthis > Sepioteuthis lessoniana. The sequence goes on along the minus strand of OY757911.1, from coordinate 66,915,922 downwards.
TGTAGGTATTATTTGTTTATGCTTGGAGTACAAAATCTATTTTGTTGGAAAGGTTTACAATTAGTGAGGATGCTTTGATTAGTTCGTTAATAATTGAACATTTTTAGTATGTGGTGTCCATGTTGAATGCTATTTTTTCTATGCTCAGTGGTTTATTTTTAATATCGATAACTTCAAGGATTTGTAAGCGTTTTTGTAGTTACTTTTATATATAATTTTAGAGTTATTAGTGAGGATTTTTCGTATTTCGGCAGATGTAAATTAAACAGTGCTATTGCGATGTGTGATAGTTATATATTGTTTATGGCATGGGTATAAGTGAGGTGCTATGTAAGACGATTAAAAATGATCCTATCGAAAACTATCAATAGATATGATCGAAAGCACTTGGGAGTTGAACTTAGGTTAATTCAGCAATCAACTGAACCCTGAATCCCCCCCAACAAAAAAGACTAGCAAGAAAACTTGAGAAAAAGCAAAATAAGATCATCAAAAAGGAATGTTCCGTTGCTTTTTAAACAAACTTGTCTAAAAATAACTTTCTTTTAACACACACACACACACACACACACACACACACACACACACACACACATATATATATATATATATATATATACTGACGGAACAGATTACAAAATTTGAAGATGTATTTACACGCTCGTACGTGCACATGTGTAATATAACTTCCCGAGCCCTTGCTCAGTCGATATATTTATGCTATATGTTTAATACCCTACACTATGGTCGGTCAGTTACTCCCTCCGTTTCAATTCGTTCTTCACTTCCGTTCGTCTCTTCGATCATCTCGTCATCTCACTGCAATCGCTCTGATGTCTCTTTTATGTTTCCATCTTTGGTCTTGTTCATTGGTGAGGAATGCCAAGTCAATCACGATTTCATGTGCCCACTGTACTTTTATTTAGTGTCGACTTTTAATCATTAACCACTCGGCTTAAACGGGGAATCAGTGGGAGGAAGAGGGTGAGTTCCACCTCTTGCATCGAGATTTTCCACAAACTAACTTATTTTTTTATCTATAGAACCGACTTGGTCACCTGAGTGAAATCATTCAGTGAGAGCTGTAGTCTCAGAGTGACCTCGAATTCAACAGTTGTTCATCATACTGGTAAAATGGCAGTGCTTTTTCAATCAGGATTTAACTTAATATGCTACACTACATGTCAAAAATAGATTTCCCCGATCTATTACGCAATATATCCACACACACACACACACACACACACACACACACACACACACACACACACACACACACACACACACACACACATACTCGCATACTCTCTCACTAATAATCAACTCCGTACAAATATAATACGATTGTTTTAATTTTCAACTGACGTGCCAAAGAATTTCTAAAATAATTTAAGAAAAACATGGAAATTTCCACGGATAATAATGTTTTCTACTCAAATTAGATCAGTTTCAAGAGACAAGACAGTATTAAATGACATTCAATGTAGAAATGATTGGCCAATATTTTAATTCATTTCAGAAAAAATATTTGCAGTGTAAATCTTGCGCATGAAAATCAAAATAGCGCCAATTTTATCTCAAGCAAATGAAATAAGATCATGCAAAAATACCATTATTTTCTGAAAGCTACAATCACAAAAGTTTTTTTTCCTGAAAAGATTTACTCTTTCTTCTTTAGTTTTCTGCATGTCGGCCTTTCTCTCTTTCTCGCGATATTTATATATATATATATATAACAGGTTAGTCGATCTGACAAATCTGTGAAAATCTTATATATAAACAAAGTAAATTTTGCTTTTCATTGGCCAACCAACAAAAATAAAGTTTTTCGGCGTTGATATTATTACTTGCTTTGTTTTTAAAAAGACGCCATAAAATCCACTTCCTCCCTGAAATGGTTGTTTGCAGCTACCATTTCCGGAGATTTCGATACATTTTATGATATTTCCCAAATCTAATTCTCACAAAAGAATACATGAAAAAGAATGGATCGACGCAGAATGATTTGAAATAATTTCCTGTTGTTGATTCCTTAAAAAATATCTAATTTCCAGCGCGTTAATAGCCATTTTTGTGGATTTCATTGGACATCTTTCCAAAGAAAGTTGAAAATATTATCGATTACTTTTCACTAGGAATCTTTTAATTTCTTTTTGTTTTAAAAATCGTATTGAAAATTCTAATTAAAAATTGATGAATGAAAAGATTGGAATAACCAGCGCCCATGTTATGCTGAAATTACCCTGTCCATATACCATGTATAAATGTAAACACTAAATGGAAGAGTCTAATCAGAATAGAACAGTCATAAGATTTAAAGCTCTCTAGTCCACAGGCTTATATGATAGATAGAGTATAAATACAATGTTCTGATTCAGAGAAATTTTATAATTCAATCGAACAGGGCACCTCTGGTGGTGTAACGGTTAGCAAACTAGACTAGCAAACCTACACGAGTGAGTTCGAGTCTCATTGGGCGCCCCATTCATTCGGCCTTGTGCCACATCAAAGCAAAGCGCTTTGTAAATTACATAATTCAATCGAACAGGGCACCTCTGGTGGTGTAACGGTTAGCAAACTAGACTAGCAAACCTACACGAGTGAGTTCGAGTCTCATTGGGCGCCCCATTCATTCGGCCTTGTGCCACATCGAAGCAAAGCGCTTTGTAAATTACTATAATTCAATCGAACAGGGCACCTCTGGTGGTGTAACGGTTGGCAAGCTAGACTAGCAAACCTACACGAGTGAGTTCGAGTCTCATTGGGCGCCCCATTCATTCGGCCTTGTGCCACATCAAAGCAAAGCGCTTTGTAAATTACATATAATTCAATCGAACAGGGCACCTCTGGTGGTGTAACGGTTGGCAAGCTAGACTAGCAAACCTACACGAGTGAGTTCGAGTCTCATTGGGCGCCCCATTCATTCGGCCTTGTGCCACATCGAAGCAAAGAGCTTTGTAAATTACTATAATTCAATCGAACAGGGCACCTCTGGTGGTGTAACGGTTGGCAAGCTAGACTAGCAAACCTACACGAGTGAGTTCGAGTCTCATTGGGCGCCCCATTCATTCGGCCTTGTGCCACATCGAAGCAAAGAGCTTTGTAAATTACTATAATTCAATCGAACAGGGCACCTCTGGTGGTGTAACGGTTGGCAAGCTAGACTAGCAAACCTACACGAGTGAGTTCGAGT
>OY757911.1:66837729-66907729 GCA_963585895.1 Sepioteuthis lessoniana | reverse complement strand
GTGGCCGTACAGCTGCTGCTTTGTGGAGTGCTGCCTCCATCATTTGTTCAGTATTGCTCGCAGCATTCTTGCGTAGTTGCCGTCAAGCTTTTTCTCCATACGATAGGCTATCGACAGCTGTCCTACCTTGCTAGTCGCGTGTTGAGGTCTGTCGCGGTTGATGAGACACTGCTTCCTAGGTAGGTGAACTTGTCAATTAGTTTCAGAGAGCTACCGTTTAGTGTGGAGATGTCGCCTGTTTGATTAAAGCACATGTATTCCGTTTTGTGTGCATTGACATGGAGGCCGATGCTTGCAGCGGCTCGTTCCAGACAATGTAGCAGGGTTTCGTCTTGGGCGGGTGCATTTGCCAGAAGCGCTATATAATCGGCGTAGTCGGCATCGGTAAATGTTTTTGCGGGGTACCTTCTGCTTCTTTCTTTTGTTAGCTTGAATCCGTTTTCTTTGATTTTATCGATAGATGTTCTAATCACAGCTTCTCGATAATACACACACACACACACACACACACACACACACACACACACACACACACACACACACACACACATATATATATATATATGTATATATATATATAACACCACTGCACAATAGAGACATTTATACCATCACAGTTCAAAAGGATCTATTAGCGTAGTACTATCCCTTTTTTAGTATGTAAATCAGTTAATTTCCCATAAATACACACACGCACACATACCCCCTCTCTCTATCTCTTTCTCACACACACACACACACACATATATATATATATAATTATACCTATATATATATATATATATATGCATACACATGTATACATATAGACATACCTACATATATGCACATATACCTACATATATATATACAAATATATATACATTAATATACATTTAAATAAATCTATATTCATATACATATATATGCACATGTATATATATATATATATATATATATATATACAAATAAATTATTGGTACATGCTAATTCATCGGGGAAAATACTGAAAGAAATCATATGTAGTAGGGGAATGTAAATGAAAGAATATAAGAAAAAACAAAACTATGGAATATTTTATTGAAAATGCCCCGAGAGGTTTTTCATCCGGTAAGTTTTCAAGTGATACAAACGGAGGACGTTTAAAAGTGAAAGGTGTAAACAAAATGAGTAAAAAGGGCGTGACATGAAAAATATTGGCTTGACAAAGGAGGAGAAAAAAAAAAACTTACCTAAGTCATGCCAGAAACATCTCCAAGAAGGTTCAATGAGTGCCTTGAATTCTGCTTACACAGAGACGGGCGACTAAACAAAATATAAATTACCTCGAGGACATTCAGATGTTGTTTGGTCATAAATATACATACGTATACATCTACATCTACATACGTATATACATATGCATACATATGCATGCATATTCATGTATATCTATCTATCTATCTATCTATTTGAGTATGATACGAAGGAATAATAAATAATAGAAAAGTATTTTAAACAATCATTTCAATATAACCTCCTGCATTGTCGATTAATTTAATTCCGTGTTGATTATCATCACTTACACAGTAAATATTTTAGATGAAAAGACATAATAAGCACAAGTCAAGCAACGGAATTATTCATCCACTCAGTTTTATTACGATACCTTGTATTTATATCATTAATTTTTTGGTTATTGCTATGAGAAAGAAAAATACAAACATTCCATAATGATATTCTTTTATATATATGCAAAAATTACCGATGACAAACGGGATTTCAATTTTGTATTTTCTCTGTAGAGATTGGAACGCTGTAAGTTTTTGCACACAGCTAAGATGTAACTTTTACTACAATTGGATGTGCAGTCATGTAAACTTTAGAGAAGTGTTCGTTCACACTTGAAACAAAATCAATATCATCGAGTTGACAAGATAGAGCGTACTAAGAAGTGATGGATTGGTGTCTTTCCTTAAAGGCATTAAATTGAAGTGAACATTTCGGCTGGAATCCAAACGTCGTACACATTCTTATTACTGTACACAAAAACTCACTCTCTCTTTCTCTTCACACACACACACACACACACACACACACACACACACACACACACATATATATATATATATATATGTGTGTGTGTGTGTGTGTGTGTGTGTGTATTCAAATTCCGATTGGGCCTGTTTGCATTCACTTCGCAGAAATACTGTTTGGAATGATATTAGTGGTTTTCTATGGCAGTCATAGGTAAAACGGTCGGATAGACTAAGCTCTTTCGCTTAGTGGGTCAACTTATCTATGAGAAAATCTGACCTCTGGGTCAGTGTGATATGATAAAGTCCATTTGTTTCCACTTTTTACTGGCCTTAGATAAAAACTCATCTTTCCTGTGAAGAAACAGAAGACTGCTAATGGGTTGCTCTGTCTGTTTGTCCGTCTGTCTGTCGATATGTATATATAAACCTTTTGAAAGTACTAAAAATATGCTAAATGGTGGAAAATAAAAACCAATGGAACAATTTCAGTGTAGCTACCGACTGTGAATACGTGTCTAGCTAATACCCTTGGGAAACACCTAAAGCCTGGCCTTTCTGCGCCTTGCTTCTACGTCATCCATGTTGATATAATCTTGATGCATAAAGTAACATAAAACAGCAACAGTATATCCGTTCCAAATCCTATATCAGCATAATCCATTTCAGCGCGCGAGCTGTAATCTCCGAGGATCTTTAAGGTCGTGATAGGAAATCAAAGACATCAGAGCAAATATACATTTACGAGTTCCATAGCAGTGTATGGCTTGCATGAATCCGGCTGATTATTCACGTGCTTTCAAGTCTCTCGTTCGTTAAAATGCGCACGCATGCACATTAATCTCTTGTGCGAATTCTATTTCCCAGAAGAGTGCAAAAGCAAAGTAGATCTGAAAACATAACGTGTCAAAACGAGGCTTTATTAGAATCAATGCTTGGGAAACTCCATTTTCTTTGATATTTTCCTTCCCACACTTTGGCCACCCCACATAGAATTACATAACCAGAAACGGCTCTTTTAAAGAAACATCTGTATCAGACTTTTACCGTAGTTTAATCTGGTAAAATCGATTGATTTCAGTTGACCAACTGTCGAATAAGCAGGTGATAAGATGAAATTCAATTGGTGAATAAATATAGAGGAAAAGGAAGGAAGAATGGTAGTATTTGCCAAAGAATCTTGTTCCGTCCTCTTTTCTTAAAATGCTTAAGTCATAACAATCAAAATTTTATCGATCTAATCACGAGTCACTGGTTATTTTAGTCAGTACTCTTTGATTTTTCTGAAGAGACACAATCGGCAAAAAATATTTGATATCGTTTGACAGTAAAACATCAAAGACATTTATTTTTACTTACACTTCCTGTGATCTGATTCTGAATAAAACTTCTTATATCAACTTAAACATGTATTTAGTAGGTGTACACAAGCTAATCTCTCTGCAAGAGAAAAGGATTTTATATTGCATCAATTGATGTGGGTAAGCATATATTCCTCTAAGAAAAAGCATTTACATTTTGGCTTTTATTTAGAAGGCGTAAAAACCAACCGAGAAAAGAGCTTAAGTATTGATATGACTTGCTGTCACTCGATGTCCAGTGAGTGCAACCAGACATTACTGATGTAAAACTCAACTAGGGAATTATAAGAAATAAATAAAAACAGAGGAAGAAAAACGCTAAAATATTTCAAGAATGCTAAGGAGATTGTAAGAGATTTGAAGAGCTTTGCTGTCACTTGATCCTTAGCAAAATTGCCAAATATTATGTAGAATATAAGAATTCCGTGTACATAAATATCCATATTCTAACAGTGTACTTGGAATATAACCAGATACTAATGAGAGTCTCTTTTTGATTTTCAATGGACTTAAACCGATAAGACTGAAATCATTTCTACTCCTTAAGTTGGTTAGTTGTTTGGGTTTTATGGCATATCAACCTTTGTAGGTTATTTAACGCCAAATTCATATTTATATAAATTGTCAGTTTTATTTCAAACAATTCAGGTTAGCATAAGTACGCAGTTTAATTGTCAAAAACATTTCTATTTCAAGCTATTCAGTTTAGTCAAACAGTTCTATTTCAAACAATTCAATTTAGCATAAGTATAGTTTTTTGTCATATCACTGTTAAATGTCAAAAAGTTATATTTCAAACAATTCAGTTTAGCATAAGTATGAAGTTTACATTTCAAAAGGGTTCCATTTCAAACAATTCAGTTTAGCTTAAGTACGCAGATTAAATGTAAGTACACAGTTTAATTCTCAAAAACATTTCTATTTCAAGCTAATCAGTTTAGTCAAACAGTTCTAATTCTAACAATTCCGTTTGGCCTAAGTAAAGTTTCCATGTCAAGAACATTTCTATTTCAAACAATTCAGTTTAGCATAAGTACGTGGTTTAGTTCTATTTAACCTATAGATAGGACCCTATCAGGTACTACCACTCCGGGCCACAGTGAACCTGGGAGCGATAGCAATGAAGGGTTGGTCCTTATTCCCCAAAGCTCTAGGATTACTGGAACCTCACCATCAGATTGTTTACTGTCATATCAGGACATTCTTTGGGGGGTCTTACTCTTCTGCAGAGAAGCAGTCTATGTGTTCTACAGCCACAGCCGATTAGACAATTTATTCCTGAAGAAGTTGTGAGTTTATAAATATAAGTGTATTTGGATTTCATATAAAGAAAGAATAGTTAAAGAAAAATACATGCATTGTATGGAGAAAAACCACCTTTCATTTTTTGCCATTTGATCACAAAAACATATTTTAAAGTATTTATACCAATATGTCACAAAACTGGAAAATGCAGGAGAGATGTGAGCTTTTTTTCTCTTATGTTAGAGTTACTCGCTTCCCTTAAGGTTAGAATAAACAAAATTAGTTCCCAAGTTCGTCATCGTACACTTTAAAACTGGACTTGAACATAAAGTAGCATTTCCAGTCATCAAAATATCTTACAAGAATAAAATTAGCCGCAATGGTTGAGATAAAAAAAATTATCAATAACCCGAGGTTAAAGACTGGTGCTGTCTACAATGAAAAATCAAGGCTAAAAAAAACATTATAAAGAAATTTCAAGTAATTGTTTGAACAGTTAAAAGCATTATCAAAAAGTTAAGAAAGTTAAAATATCCACACAAGAAAAAAACCCTTAAAGGGTTAGGAAGGAAACTCAACGTACACTTTGTGTGACAATAAAAGTCCTCAGATATCTCACAAACTATATGAGAATCATCACCAATCCTGCAAACTTTGCATAAATCTGTCTTTCAGAGAAGACAATGAAGGAATATTTCAATACTCTAAGGGAGCCACATAAAAGCTCATTTATCTTTGTTTCGGAGTCACCCAAAAGAATCAAACTTTTGCTCAATTCCTTGGTCAAATAAAACAGAAATATCTACTTTTAGGTAATTTGATGTTGCATTTTTGGCAAAAAATACTGCACCTATTTTTTAGTCCAGTGATACTGATATTCTTATTAAAGTTGATGGGATTATGCAGAAAGAATAATATACTAAGACCTACCAATAACACAGTGACCTAAAACTCTTATCAATAAATGAATTATGGACAATAATTTTACTATTTTAAAGTGACCATGTCTAAATATTACCGCAATTGGGAATATGTGGAGAAACTTAAAAGCAAGTATAATAGCGAGAAAACGTTCCTGTCTTAAGGATCTGGAGGTCTAAGCAAAAGAAGTGTGTAACGAAATCCTTGTTGAGACGTGGAATCTAGTGGTGAAATATGAGAATTTGTCACAGGTTGCAAGAACTATATATATATATATATATATATATATATATATATGAATTATTTGAACATACATTTGAGTTCAAATTTAAAATAATACATCAAAAATGCATTTCTTCAGCATCCAACTCGTGTATCATTTCTTCCTCTCTTCATTTTTGCACGGTATAGATAACTTTGGCTTTTACTAAATATATATATATATATATATATATAGCCATATCATAACCATAATCATATCATAATCACAATGATATCTCAATCCAACGGCACATGTAAAAATTCAAATACAGGGAAATACGCAACACATTAACTGGTGAACTCACTGTTGTTCAGGTACGAACGTTTATAAGCTTCTTGACTTCTGAGATTGGTTCTTCGACACAAGGAGAGAGAGACACAATTCTTAAAAGTCTTTCGTATCATACTATGCTAACAAAACTCAAACGCTCGGCACATCTCTCGGAGTTTTATATCTCCTTTCATCTTCACTGGTCGGAACCCGAAAAACTTAACCGTATGCCTCAATGCTCGAAACCCAAACTTATCAACACCATGGTCGGAACTCAACTTCTACTGTCCGTTTACATCGTCCAAGTTGATTACTAACTCGACCGGTCCCCATTTGACAACCAACTGGACTGGTCCCCAATAAACTACCAACTCGACTGGCCCACTGTCGAGTACCCAACTGTCGTCTTTTTCAAATTCTCCAAATTCTCAGCCCATCACTTCCGGGCATGACATCATTCACACTCCAGCCCCATTTCCTATACTGGGGTTTATTATGACAACTGTGATTGTTATATCCTCTGCGCGCGAGCGTAAACTGTACCCAATGTCTGTGCACCTGAACTAAGAGCCGAATAGTTCAAAGCCCAACCAAACTGAATGATAAAATATAATTAACGAAAAATGATTCATATTAAAAAATCATTCCGTAATTATATAACATATATATATATATATATATATATATATTGAAAATATTTTTACAATCGCTGTCTGCTTCTTTTGATTATGTTGCTTTTCATTTTTTGGGAAAATTAACGATTACACCAGACTATTTTTCCTCTTTGGATACAATTTTGGGTCCACCTTTTTGAATTTTTGTTAGATACCCTCGAGCTACGCAACATTTAATAAATTGTCCAGTCGGCTGTGGCTGCAGAAAACAGACTGCTTTTCTGCAGAGCGGTAGGAACCCCCCTTAAAGAATGTCCTGATGACACTAAACAATCTGATGGTGAGATTTTAGTAACACAGGAGCTTTGGGGGATGCGGAATACCTCTTTATTGCCATCGCTCCCAGGTCCACACTGACCCGGAGTAGTAGCACCTGAACGGGTCCCATCTACGAGTCAAATAGAAATAAACTGTGTACTTAAATGAATTGTATGAAATAGAACTGTTTTGAAATTTAAACTGGGTACTAATAAAAACATAATTTTTCAAAATGGAACTATTTTTGACTTTGAAAATGTACTTATGCGAAACTGAATTGTTTGAAATTGAACTGTTTTGACATTTAACTGTGTGTAAACAAATACTATACTTACACTAAACTGAATTGTTTGAAATAGAATTGATTATTTGAATAAAAATGGATTTGATATTAAATAACCTACAAACGTTGATGTGCTATAAAACCTAAACAAACAAACAAGCATTTAATAAAACAAATGCAAAGACGAATAGTACGAATAAAATATTACTATATCTTTAAATCACCAAATTACAAGTCAATGGCTTTCACTTTTAATATCAGCTTTCTTCAATACCCTATCATGCTTCAGAATCCGGTCTTTTTAAACTAGTTCTTTGGGGAAGGAATCTTCGTGTCGTTGTGGCTAACATGCTGGAGATTTTGATATTGTGATAACTGAGTTCGAACTCCAGTCGCGCTACTGCGTCCATTTTCGGATTAATACCCTTGGAAAGCCTGTGAACTTATTTAACTCCCAGCTATGGATTAAATTGTGCTACTACCTTTCATTCATAAGGATGACTTTGGCATTAAATAATCCACGAAGGTTGATATGCCATCAAACCAAGAAGCAAAACCAATTTCACTAATCTTTCTTTGGATTCACAATTATTCCACTCATTCTGCAATAGACATGAGAATTTTCACAAGAGGTTGCTAATAATGAACGTTAATAATATTTTACTTTTCCACAAAATTTTCACTTTTAACCATTTACTTTCTTTCAATTTCGCTCCGAGGCTTCCCAAATAATCACACTTAATCCTTTCGGTCAATTTCAGTGATTCGATTTTATAAGCCAGAATTTCATGCCGGACTTTTTGAGAGATTCTCATGAACTCTAATTTAAACACAAAAATACATTTCGATACGCCTTAATATGTGTGCGTGGGTTTTTTCTTCAAAACACTGTAAACGGAAAATAATTAATTTAAAACTACTAAAGACAGCATCGGCTACACTTTATCAGCAATAACTACAATCCAAGAACAAGATTCATAAGACAACATAGGATAACACAGTAATGTGAAGAGATAATGAACCATAAAACATTAACACAACCTTCAGGGTGAGCAACTGGATTGATGAGGTTTAAGCTTTATCATCATTGAAACTGCGTCGAGTTTTTCCTAAGGGGTTCCTACATATCAGGTATATGAGATATCGATTCCATTGTTTAGACACTAATAGAAACATACCTGTTCAAGACAGTGGGTTGTATTCCGGGTTGTATAATGTACGTATATAAACGTTGTGTTAAACATTTATCGGTTAGCTGTTGTCAAAACACTGATTAGGGAAAGTCTTACCTTGACACCACCAGTAATGAGGAAGCTGTATTTGACCGAATTCACGTCGTTCTGATTATCTTATTGAATTTAGTTTTAGTATCCTGTCATCAAATTTAGTCTAATGATGCTCTAAGGATGTGAAAAAGATTACATTTTTCGAAATTCAAATTCAGAGCATACATTTACGTTATTTAATACCTTTGCTTGTATTATCTACATCTTTTGTTTTTTTTTTCTATCCGTTTCTTTTATAATAAAGGGTTATGGGTTAATAGAACCATCATTTTGTCTTATAACCATTAATGTAATTGTTTGCATTTTATCTTAACTTTAGTGCAATGGGGCGAGTTTCATAATCGTAAGTTTTGGGGAGATCTTGTAGCATAGTGACTAATGTCCTGAACTGCGACATCAAAGTAAACGAGTTCAAACTCCAGTCGCACTATTACACTCATGTTTTGAGAATTGTATGAATCCCCTTATTCCCTGTCTTTCTTCTGGGATTTGGTATTGAATAACCCTCGAAGGTTGATATGCTATTAAAATAGTCAAACCAAACCGTAAGTGTATATGTATTTACAAAAAGAATGTCAGTTGTTAAACGATTCGGCTTATATTTCATATCAAAAATATTTTCAAAACAATTAATATTGTGATATTTTTATCTGTAAAATTGGATATTTATTTTGGCATATTTAATACAATTAAACTGACGATATAAACTATTTTTCAGTAGTGTGTATGGGGGTGAAATATACATTTTTACCAAAATGACCCAAATTCTAGAAAACCGGGAAAAAAGAAAAATACGTGGTGCCTTCAATAAGTTTCCTGACTTTTTTTAAAATACAGGAATTTAAAATTGTCGTAGACTCTGGAAAATTCAGTATCTTATCGCTATACATCTTATTAGATGACTGACCAATTTTTAGGATTTCAGCTTGAAATGAACAGCTATAACAGCAATTGGAATATACCCTACTAAAGCCTGATTGTCACAGCTGGTGAATTTAACAAATGGACGTGAGGACACTTTAGAATAACGATATGCTATAAAAATCTGTTTTAAACTCGGAAAAAATGCCACAGAAACGTATGGAATGCGTCAGACTGTTTTTGTAGCATCTTGCATGAATCGAGCATCAGTTTTTGAGTGGCATAAGAGATTCAAGGAAGCTAGGGAGTCTGTGAGGGATGATGAGAACTGTGGAAGGAGTAAGGAAGTCAATACACCAGAGTTGATTGGCCAAACGGTTAGGGTTAGGGTTACTATGTTGAGGTTTTAAGGATTTCAGGAAGAGATTCCGTCGGAAGAGGCCTGCACTCTTCAAATCGGCTCAGTGGCATTTCCACCAGGACAATGCACCAGTCCACAACTCCATCCTTATCACAGACTATTTGACCAAGATGGGCTTCAAGACAGTTCCTCATCCTCCCTATAGTTCAGACCTTGCTCCCCGTGACTTTTGGTTATTCCGTAAGCTTAGAGGCTGTCGTTATGAGACGATTGAGCCGATGAAAGAGGCTGTGACGAAGGTCATTGACATGCTGACACAAGAGGACTTCCATGGGGCCTTCCAGAAGTTGTTGGAACGGTAGAACAAGTGCATTGCAGTCGGCGGAGATTACTTCGAAAGGGACTAGAGTTTCATGTGTGTACTATCAATAAAAGTGCCCATATGAAAAAAGTCTGCAAGCTTTTTTAATGATCCTCGTATTACGTCTTGAGAGATTCAACAAAAAATTAAACTACTCAAAAATACTTTTTAACTGTCAAACAAATTCATTAAGTTCCATATCGGAAATGCAAAAATATTTAAAAAAATGATCATCTGCATTAATTATACTTCATTGATAACAAGAAAAATGAATTCTATATTCGAAATTATTCATAAACATAGGCAATGTCAAAAGGTTAAGCTGTTTAATTTAAATAAAATTCACATATGAAACCAATCTCCCGGTATTCATAAATCTTTCAGTGTTGAAAGGCAAGAAATAAACATCCCCTGTTGATGGCTTAAGGCCAAAATTATCAAGAAATAATGAAACGTTTATTTGTCATATCTTTCTTCCGTGATACACACGCACAAATACACACATAACTATATATATATAAATATATATATATATATATATATATATATATATGGAAACATATATTTGGAAACATATATATGCATACATATATACATACGAAGACTTACGCACACATATTCATATACATACATATGTATATTCATACTTACATACATGCATAAGCAACAGAAAGTTGGCGACCATTGTCGAGGGCGTCTTGAAGGCTCCTTTTTTCCACAGCTACTACACGAAAGCATACAGTAGAGCACAACTCCTGTCCCTGGATTGCTCTACTTTACCCTTGATCTGTACCTTATAATGCTGAGTGCCCGTGGTGTAATGGTTATCGTCTTAGGAATTGGACACGGCGACACGAGTTCAAATCCTAAAGCAGGATGATTGCATTTCACATAGCACTAATACCCTTGGGAAAGGTATGAATCCAATTATTCTCCCTCCAGCTATGGGTAAATAGTAGGGCAGACTAGGTTTTTCATCCCTGGTGAGGCAACTAGTCTAGGAGAAGGAAAACTCTGAATTCAAACCTGTTAAACTCCACTTAAAAATTGACCACGTGTCATATCCTGCCCGAGCGGAGGGGTTGGTAAATATGGTTATATGATTAAGCAATGTGGAAAAAGTACCATTTTTTGCGTCTTTGGCATGACGCGACCTAGAATTGTCCCTCGGTAACCCGAAACTGAATCATTTGAAATAGAACTGTATTTACATTTAACTCTGTGTAAACCAAAAAAAAAAAAAAAACTGTATCTAAACCAATGACTGCGTGTAAACAAAAGACTGTAATTAACTGGATTGTTTGAAATCAGGTGAAACCATTTAAGTTTGTGCAACCCCACCACCAAAAAAAAAAAAAACCAAAAAAAAACAAGCTCCGGGTGGTTTTAAAATGTTATTTTCAAAATGTGTTTAGAAATCCTTTATCTACTATATGTATAAAAAGGATTTAGCATTATATGACCTACAATGGTCGATATGCCATAAAAGCCAAACCAAACCAAACCAAAACAAAACAAACCAAATCAAAATACAAATATATATATATATATATATATATATATATATATATATATATATATACATACGTTTACTGACATATATATATATATATATTTATACGTCCATATACATATATATGTATACATACATATATATAGACATACATATATGAATATCTATATACATACACACACATACATATGCTGATTTTTTACTCAGTACGAGGACCACAATTTCTGAAGTGAAATTATGCATTTGTTAGTTCTCATCACTTGTAACCTCTGCAATGTCTTTTAAATTCAGGAAGACTTTTTAAAGTTCTATTTCTTTTTAAGCAAATTAGTTTTCGATATATTTAGGTCCCGTGTTTCTATCATGAACATTCTGCAATTTCTTTTGCCGGGAACAGACTTGTTCTATCTCTTGTTCCACAATAGACAAATCAAATCCTTCTTTTGACGCTAACTTTCATATTCAGCCTGAGATCGTAACTCTTAAGGAAACATTTCAGCCCTGATTGTGACAAGAAAACGCGAACACATTGTTCCCACCCTATTGAATAACAGCTGTTTCAAAACTGTCCTTTTTTACAACACTTTCTATTTTGGCACGGTTGATATATCCTTCAATACGGATAACAGCTCTAAAAGTAAAAACTATCTTCACTTTTCATGATTGGTACATTTATCTTCCTCGACTCTTTACATAGATCAATCAGTGAAAGAACTATTTGAAGCATTTTTAGGCTTGTGTTTTGGCTACTTTCCGTTCTTAAGTTATCAATAGAATATCTTTTTCGGTAAGTGATCATCCCAGAGTCTTGCCAAATAACCTGCCAACTGTTGTCGATGTTTTTGAATAATTCTCAATACACATTGTCAGTTCTTGTGGCAAGAACTTTTCTTCTGAGACAATACCTATGGAAGCATTCTAACTACTTTAAGTGTCTACGATAATGAAAAACAGTGATAGCAGTATTAAATCAATAATTTCGCCTTGAAGATGTTTCGTCTAGACCAAAGAGGAGTCTAAAATGACTTGAACACTCTAGTAGACTTTTGAAAAGAGATATATTCATCATTATTTTAAAGTGGTATGATGATTTAAAGTAATCTAAAGAAAGAGAAACTTTTCAACGGCTTTTTATAGTTTATCTTCAACATTAATTTTTAGCATCATTTTCCTTGAAGAGAACCGACATACAAAAATAATTTTCTCTAGATCGAACATAAAATGCAGAAAACCTGTTCATCAGCGGCTATGCATTTTCCTTGGATTGTGTTAGCAAGTTATAAAGGAATCTTAAGAGTAATAAGATATAAAATTATTTCGTCTTTGATAGAAGACAGAAGAGGTTGAACAGATTACCAGTGGTATAATATCGACAAAGAAAACTCTTTATATTTAGGGGGAAGACGTCAGTACAAAGTTGGATAACTAAGCTGCCTTCAAACTATTCACTCAGCAGGTTTTGTCATCTTCTCACCGTCATTAGACTATAAGAGACGAATAAAAATGTCAAAGCAGAAAGTACAACACAAATGTTGAATGATGCCAATAAAGGGGAATGAAGTCACACAATGCTTTAATCGCAGTTACATTTAGCTGAGAGAAGGCAATGATCACAATTGTTCCAGTGGAATATTATTCTTTTAGATATACAGCGAGGATTCACGGAGCGTATGAAATAGATGATCGGTTACACAACCTCACAAGCACAAACACATAGGAATACACACAAACATATACAGAGTGAGCACAAAAAACCTTCATCATGTCATCATTGGATTTCACAGCCTTCCCGAGGTGGGAGGGGTGCGTAGAGATTCTGCTGGTGACAAAAATATTTTAAGTTATGCATGTGATATCACCATATTCATAAACATATTCCCATAAAGTTTGATGTTTTGACAACTTTTATTGGAAGGGTGATTTGAACACACACACACACACACACACACACACACACACACACACACACACACACACAGATATAAATGTATATACATATATGCATGAATTTACCTACGCCTACGTGACACAAGGTCAATTTGTTATGCAGACCTGTTAGAGGTTTGAATTCAGAATTTACCTTCTCCTATACCAGCTGCCATCTCTACTATTTACACTTACCTGAAGGGAAAAGAGTTGAATGCATACTTTTCCCAAGAGTACTAGTGCTATTTGGAATGCAAACAGCTTCGTCAAGGATTTTAAACTTGAGTTACAGCGCTCATTTTTGACAACAATAGCCATTGCACTGCAGGCGACACACACACACACACACACACACACACACACACACACACACACACACACACACACACACACATATATATATATATATATATATATATATATATATATAGAGAGAGAGAGAGAGAGAGAGAGTTGACAATAGTGTTGTCTTCTGATTTTACATTTCGTAAATAATTGATAAGAATTCAAATAAGAAAAGAAAATGAAATAACCTTAACATTACTTCACAGAATCTAATAAAATTATAAATTTATTCTACAACACTGCGCAGTTCAAAGAAAAAGAAGATCCTTGAAGTTTTGATAAACTCATGTTTTTACACATATATTCCTTTTTTCAATATTCACGCATTATGAAAGTGGAGCATACATGAAAAATAATATTAGGGAACTATTGACTACCTAACTAGGGGGAATTTTGTAATAGTCTATTGATAAATTTGTTCAAAAACTCTGCACTTTATAGGAATTATCAATTCAGATAAATATATATATCAACTTTGAAAGACTAATCTTCACCGTTATTCCCGAGCATTTATTTCTACAAAGTTTGTGGAAAAAGGCCACATAGTGTGATTCTGTAATTGTTATTGGACTTTCATAGCATCACCCGAACATTCCACGAAATATTTTTTTTCGCTTGAATTCATAGAATTAATACCGCAAAGACAAACATAAATGCATCTTGAAAAAAAAAAAGAAAAAAAAAGAAAAGAAAACCAAACAAAACGAACGTGTGGACATAAAAAAAATACTAGTACAATAAGGTAGTTTCTGAAACAGATAAATGATATTTAGACCATTTTCCAACGATTTTATATATCATTTAACGATTTTTATATATCATTAACAAGAATATTTGTCGACATACTTTTACGATGATGATAATATAAACCGAAAAGGACATAAAAGTCAGAAACACAAAAATATAATCGTTTGCAGACCAATGCATATAGATAAATATACCAGCACACACACACACACACACACACACACACACACACACACACACACACACACACACACACACATATATATATATATATTTATGTATATAAATACGTATACATATGTACAAATATATATTCATTTACATATATATATATATACAAATGTATACACACACACATATATATATATATACATTTGAATTCATATATATATATATATATATATATATATATATATATATATATATATATATTTATATTAAGATACATATATATATATTCATAAATATGCATACTTATGCCAAGAAAACATGCCTATATATGTGCATATATATCCATATATATATATAGATTGATACATTTATATATGCCCATAGACATATATTTACATTCATTAACACACACACACACACACACACACACACACACACATATATATATTTATGTATATATATACACACATACTTCTATATATACACATATATATTCACAGGCAGAGAGATAGTGACAGAAAGAGAAAGAGGTGGAAGAAAAGTAAGAGAAAAGTAGGCCAATCATCAAGAGGACACTCGAAAAATGAATATTTATACGGGTGTGAACATACATGGGTTGGTTTGTTTTGTTGTTAAATGGTGTAGCAATTTTCTTGGGTTATTTAATGCTAAAGCCATTCTTCTAGAGGAATAGTAGTGGAACTCTTTAACCCATAGCCTGCAGGACAAGGGGGTTCGTACCTTTCGCAAGGGTATTTGTCCGAAAGTGAACGTCATAGTGCGACTGGAGTTCGAACTCGCTTACTAGAATACCGCGGACGAGCACTTTAACAATTACACCACAAGGGCACCTCCTATCCATGGGTGTACGTGCATTTAATTATATGTATACACACATACAGAGACTACATACTTATCTAAAAATGTTTACGTAGATTTGGGGTCTTCACGGACAATTAAATTTAATAGGACATTCACAGATACAAATCTGGTATAAAACAACATTAAAGATATATCAAGTGTATTTTATATATGTGTAATCACACGTTTATATATATACAAATACAAGCATACACATACACCAACAAAGACTATATACTTCAATATACAAAGAACATTTACATAGCCATAAGTTTTTACGGACAATTAACTCTAATTGGACACTCACAAATATAGATTATGGAATTAAAAAGTTCACATCCTATAAAAACAATATTTACAATAAAAGCAACAACAAAAAGTTAACCATTCAAAATCTCCCGAAGAAAATGGAAATTTTGCTCGTTATTTAATCACATAAATCTTCTCGGTTAAATGTAAAGTACGAAACATATGGAGAGTACATATATAGGAAATGATAAACACCTTAATACCAAAATTTGAAATAATTTGAGGACCGATTCATTTATTTTCTATTCTCTCGATGGACCAACAAAAATGTTTAAATACCAACTTGAATGAAAGAATACCACGAAAGGAAAAACTCATCATGGAAGAAATGTTCGTAGCACTTAAACAAAAAACAAAAACCAATAAAAAACAGAGACTTCTCGAAGTGGATAAAAAACATACTTCTTCCCTGACCACCTAATACTTCAACAAAGGGAATCCAACCAGAGTGATACGAAGTCCCGAGTAGACTATTTTGAAAAAAAAAATGAATATCTCTAGAATACAGAGGAAATCCACATGTAAGAGAAAGCCTACAAAACGAAAAAAAAACAAAAAAACAAAAACAAAAACAAAAACGAAAACTTAAAATGTGCGGGAACCTCATAAATCAAAGGAAGATAATATTCTTCAATTAAAAGCAAAGAAAAAGTAATGATTTACAAAGATTTTGTAAGAATTGAGGGAATCTTCATCAGAAAAAGTTTTTGGAAAAAGATCGCATTACAAACCATAGAAGAACAGGAAAAAAGTTAAAACTAAAAAAATTCAAAACTCTTGTAGAAATATTAGGACACAAAACAACATATTACATGACAAAATGTCTAGAAAAAAGACAGAAAGTAACTAAAATGAATGAACTTTGTCCCACAATAATACAACAATTCCGATCGGAATTATGCGAAAAACAATGCAAATAGGAAGAAAAAATATCTTGAAAGGAAAAACAACATGGCCGAAAAATTTAGCCCAAAAAGAAAGAAAGAAAAAGAAGAAAATTACATAGAAAAGGATAAAAAACTAAAATGAATAAAAACACACTGACACAGACACACACACATACACAAGAACATGCACATACACATTACAAAACAAAGTCACATACACCACAGAACAACCATACACACACCATTATCACCCACAAAGGAAACTATACGAGAGAAAAAACACCAAAAATAATCACGACTATATATATATATATATATCCACACAACTGAAGAAATTACCAAAATAAGCACCAACTGACAAACATTCATACGAAGAAAAATTAGCCCATCTTCCCTTGAAAACAACAACCACCCAATAAAAAACACTTTAAGGCAGAGATGAAAATAAAATTTATCCTTGTACGTACTATCACACGCAAAAATTGGCCCAACCACTATATATACACGCAAATGCAGAATAAGTTAAGAATCATCCTCTATTATGCACCTCAATACAGAAGAAGAAACCACACAAATTATTTTTGGGATACCAAAAACAATGCAAGAAACCTTTTCTTTGGCAACCCAAATAACAACACAATAAAAAAAACACCTTTAGGCAACACAAGCTGAAAAAAAAACAGCTTAGGAAACTTTCCGACAAAAACCAACAAATACAGCCAAAAAAATCAAACTATCAACGTACGAATAAGACAAAGATTAAAACTAGGGTTAAAAATTTGACCCAATCGCACAAAGCAATCCAGAAGAATTAAAAAGAACCATCAAAGAATTTGAACAAAAATTTGAATTGTTTGACAAATTCCACCACAGAGAAAATACAGACGATGCCCTAGTAAAAAAAACCAACATCCAAATCTTCCCAGTCTAAGATGATAACAGTGAATGAACAAATTCTTCAAAAAATCTGGAATAATAACTTAAAATGAAAAAAATACACATAACATCCTCGCACAAAACAAATAAAAACCTTAAATATATACAGGGAAACAATGACATGATTTTAAAGGAAGTAAACAAGATATGATGATGATGATGAAACAAAAGAAGTGAAATAGTCATTTTAAATAAACCATATTACGGAGCAAAAATCTACGAAGTACTAAGGAATGAAATTAATAATAGTTGTAGTTAGCGACCGTAGTCGAGGGCAAGCAGAATGTTCTCTTTTCAATAGCTACTACATCGAGATGGAGAAGAGGGCGCTAATCCTTTCCCTGGATTGCTCCACTTTACCGTTAATACATACCTTGTATCACTGAGTGTTAAGCAAGGAGGTATCAAGTACCATTTTTAAAGTCTTTGGTATGACGCGACCTGGGATTGAACCGTGGTCTCCCGGACCATTGGCGAACACTCTACCCACCAGCCAATGAAATTACAAATATCAACTTAATACGCAATAAAAATTAACTAAAAAAAGAAAAGGACTTCCTAACGACATCCTAAAAACTAACAATTTTTACGGATTACCAAAAATTCACAAATCTGAAGAAATAAAAATAGAAGTTGAAACACAAAAATCTAAATAGACAGAAATTCCAAACCCTATTGACCTCAAATTTAGACCTGTAGTAGCAGACCCATCATGCCCCGTTAACAGACTTAGCAAACTGATAGACATACTATAACAACCATTATTATATGAGATAAAAAGCTACATTAGAAATGACATCCACTTTTTAAGCTCCATACTACAAAAAAAACAAAAAAACAAAAAAAAAACTTATTCCAATGTCTGAGAATTAATTTTTATTTATTGCAGATTTTTTTTTCCTTATCTTGGTAGTTTTTGTGTTGTTTCTTCTTTCACAACGTTTCGGGGTCCGTGGCGCAGCGGATAGAGGCGTTGAGTTTCTGCAGTTCCAGGTGAGCATTGTCAGAAGGTAGCGGTTTCAAATCCTACCCAAGCCAGCCAGAGGTTTACTTGGTCAAAAACGTGGTGAAATAGACAGCAACTATGGAAGGCAGTAATTGCTGGGGATACGGTTACAAGACTCAGCATTCCTATCCGAGGTCGCGGTAAAATCACCTGAAGAAAGCCAGAGGTGAAATTTGGCCGAAACGTAGTGAAAGAAGAAACAACACAAAAACTACCAAGATGAGTAAATAAATAAAAATTGATTCTCCGATTAAGAGACCTCATCTCAAAATGATTCCAATTAAAGACAACTTATTCCAATGTATTCATGGTAACATATAGTTATATTCTCCAAGAATTAGGAAAACAGGCCATCTGATTTTAGATAGAAAAATATACGGAAACATGACACCCAAGAATTAACAAAAAATTATCACTGTTGGTATCAAACTAATTCTAAATATTAACTCTTCCGGATTCGACAACAAAAAATTACATGCAAACTCTTGGAAAAACTATGGGAAATACAATAGCACCAACATATGCCACCCTAATCCTATCACACTTAGAGACAAATCTATATTAAATAATCGGGAAAATACAGCGACAATATAAAAACAGAATTTATTAGATCCCGGAAAAGATACCTGGATAGCATTAAGAATTTGCATAACTTACAACCGAAAACGTAATTCAACATAGAACACAACTTTAAAGAACTTTTAAAAATTTGAAACACGTGTTGCGCACAAGCATATGAAATTGTAATTATAAAAAAATGGATAAATACCAAATCTGTGAACATGCCATTGGCCAAAAGAGTAATGCGTTCTCCAATGGTTCGGGAGACAGAAGTTCAATCCCAGGTCAAGTCATACCAAGGACTAAAAAATGGTACTTAATACCGCCTTGCTTAACACAAGAAGGTAAGGATCAATGGTAAAGGGGAGCAATCTAGGGAATAGAGTTACGCCCTCTCCTTCACCTCGGTGTAGTAGCTGTTGAAAAGGGAGCTTTCGGTCACCCTCGACTAAGGCCACCAACTTTATATACTTAAATACCAAATTTGAAATATACACTTTTCTCTTGTTGAAGGAATAACAATTTTTCCACACACACACACACACACACACACACACACACACACACATATATATATATATATATATATATATATATATATATATAATCTATTAACATCTATGGTACCCGTTTTAATGATAAGCAATCAATTTTGTTTCATCTTCACTCAATTTTGTTTAATAAATAAAAGATCAATATTTAGTAAATTATCAGACCTACTAAATCACAGCTAAATTCAAAATACACCATATAGACCGTGTATAGATTGAATTATGCAAGATCAATTTATAGAGAAACAATTGACGTCGGTAATGCGTAATAATCTCATAAGTTTGAAAATGAAGCATAACTAGAATGACAAGGAAATTAATTCCATTAATAAATGATTCTGTGACCATAAATCAAATTTTTTTCCATACAGAAATCAACTTTTGCATGAACTCACACGGCAATAACAATAAACAAAATGATTCTAGTTCAAACATCCTTTATCATTAGATTTTTTTCGATGTTTTTTAACCTAAAATTCACAGAATTTCAGTATTTAAAGGAAATTAATTTTCACTTCTTGTTGTCGTACAGGTAAACATTAATTTCTAGAAATATGATGAGTATTGATTTTATTGCCAATGTCAATCACAGTACAATGGCTTCAATAAATCTGTGGGAAAATGCCTCAAAAACAAAAATAATTCAAATTACAATTTTTTTTTCTTCTTACCAACACTGCAATTCAATGAGAATTGGATATTCCCGATTTAAGTTGCTGTCCCAGTCTGAGATTCGATTCAGATTGTGTCGATTCAAATCAATGATTCTCGGAAGAGAATTATTTGCACCAAATTTGAAGTTACATGTGTTTTCAAAATTTAGTTGAATTCAATTAGTAACTGTTTCGGTATGAACCCCTTATTCTCCCAGTTATAGGTTACATTGTAGTACCACTTCTTCAAATATTGTTTTGGCTTTAAATAACCCATGGAAGTTGATATGTTATTAAAACAAAGAACGAGGTAGAGAAGGAACAGTTGGAAAGATTGGTGCGTGTAATTTGGAGTAAATCTGAGTAAAAAAAGCAATGTTGAATTTTTTTTACATCGGCTTGGCAGTATTAGAGATAACGCCCCTTTTTAGAAATAGTGAAAAGAATATTTTATCTTTGATGAGCGGCAAATTAACACTTCCCTTACACATATAGTGGGAGCGAGCGAACGAGCAAGAGAGAGAGAGGGAGGGGGGGAAGAACCAGGAAAGTGACCAAGAAAAGACATTTTAATCAAGAAATTATAAATTTGGATAGAAAACAGATTCTAAACTAATAAATAGACATGTTCATTCAAATTATCTTAAAATTTACCAAATATACGCACAGGCTTGTTTTTTTTTAAATGACATATCAACCTTCGTGGGTTATTTAACGCTTGGCCATTATTGCAGAAGAAAAATAAGAAAAAGTAAGTAAAGTTGGCGTTCTTAGTCGAGGGTGACCCGAAGGCTCCCTTTTTAATAGCTGATACTCAAAGGTGTAGAGGAGGGCGCTAATCCTTTCCCTGGATTGATCCGTTCCTTTAAACTTGATCCGTTCCTGATAATTCTGTGTGTTAAGCAAGGAGGCATCAAGAACTATTTTTTGAGTCTTTGGTATGACTCGATCTGGGATTGAACCCAGGTCTTCCGGTCCATTGGTGAACACTCTAGCCATCATGCCAATTTAACCCATAACTCATAGTGGGAATAAGGGTGTTATTGCCTTTCTCAAGGATATTAGTCCGAAAGGGAATGTAAGAGCGTGATTGGAATTCGAAATCACTTCGATGACTCTGTTCACTACGCCACGAGGACTTCGATGACTCTGTTCACTACGTCTTCGAGGCCACTTCGAGGACTCTGTTCACTACGCCACGAGGACTCACCCGCAAAATACAACGGTCATCAAATCACAAATGTTTATTTAAATTAGTAATGATTAAATAAATTCATTATTAGAATTCATGATTAGTTATACGAAATAAGAGTTTCATTGCAGCTTTCCACGAGAATTAGTTTTAAACCTGAGCTTTCGCATCGGTTTTCAAGATTAAAAAAAATCTAAACCTCCAAGAAAAACAAATCTATGATTTCCATACAATAAATATCGAGAAAGGGAATTCAAATATTGTTAAAAGTATAACTGTACATGAAATATAAAACTTGTATTTAGTCTTAATCAATTACGATTGCTTATGCAGAATTAAAATGCATTTGGGGGTGTCCTCGTGGTGTAATGGTTAAAGCGATGGACTGCGGAATCGTAGTACGCGAGTTCGTACTCCAGTCGCGCTATTACGTTCACTTTCGGGCAAATACCCTTGGGAAAGGTATGAACACCCTTATCCTCCCAGCTATGGGTAAAATAGTACCACGACTGTTCTTCTAGGAGAATGGCTTTGGCATTAAATAACCTAAAAAGAGTTGATATGCCATTAAACAAAGAAACCAAACCAAACCAACCTAAAATGCATTTATCCGACAAATTCACTTACACTGTATTCTATAATAAAATTAGTTTACTAGAGATGAATGTAATAATCAGTAAGGAGCAAAAATAATTTCTATCATGAATGAAACAAAGTCATAGAAATATCAATTTCTACTACATTATCAAAAGAGTCCAATACACAGAGAAAGTTCTTGTATAAATTCAGAAAAATGTGCGTATATATATATATATATATATATATATATATATATATCATCAAGTTGCGCTGCAAGCACAGATTTCCCAGACTCTCTCCCGCCATTCCTCCATATAATCCATCGCTCCCGACAGGTCTTCCAGACTACTTTCAGTGTCTGTACAGAGCTGCTGTCGGTAGATTCTTATTGGTCAGCCAACACTGGCACGTCCATGTGAAGGGGTCCATAGATGAATGCCAGTTATGAGTTCATCCTTGATTCTCCAGCAGAGTCCCGCATGTCTGGTTCGTCTTGTTTGGATGGTTTTAGTGATGGGATGTAAGTGGCTGCACAACTGCAGTTTCATGGGTTGTTGCTTCCAGGAATTGTTCAATAGCATTCTTGGGCAGTTCTTGTCTAGCTTTTTCTGTAAACGTTTTGTCAGCATCCATGCGGTATATCCGTAAATGAATTCATTATTCGAATTCATGATTACTCATTGGAAACAAGACTTTCATTGCAGCTTTCCACGAGAATTAGTTTAAAATTCCATTTTATTTTGTCGGACACGTCAATCTTTCATATGATGGATAGCCTATTGATAGCAGTCTACGCCTCCGCTAGGCGCATTTTAATGTCACTTTCAGTAGAAGAGGCGTTGTTATCGAGGTACGTGATCTTGTTCACTGATTTCAGAAAACCTCCCTTTAGAGTAGAGATGACTCCTTCTCGATTAAAGATGACTCCTTCTCGATTTCAGAAAACCTTCCTTTAGAGTAGAGATGACTCCTTCTCGATTAAAGCATAAACTCTGTTTTGTCCCCATTCATATGGAGACCAATATCTCCAGCTGCCTGCTCCAGGCTATGCAGCAGGGACTCAGGTTAGGCAGGTGCGTTAACTAGAAGCGCTATATCATCTGTTATCGTATTCGTCATTTGAAGTAGGTACTTCAGATATTTCAGAAAATTTCAAATTTGTTACTCACAGCTATCGTATATTTATTGCAAGTATCTCTATTTAGGGAAGACCAGTCATTATGTGTTGTTTTAGCTGCTTGTATCGTATCCCTGTGTAGGCTCGGGCATATTTTTGCAGTGACAATACTGTGATCGGTAAACAATCTTTCGATTGAGGAATATGCCTTACAGTTCAGAGCGCTATCAATCCATTCCTTATTAATGAATACATAATCTACCTGTGGTTAAGCATTATTTGGGTAGGTGTAGGTCTATAGTTCTTCCTTTCTATTTCTGGAATTTAGTATTAAGGCATGTAAGTCTGTTTTCGAATGAGAAGTCTGTTAAAATTTCCCATTTTCCGTTTGACGAGTTGAGTGAGCAGAATTTGTTGTTTTCGTGTTTACCTATTAGAGCATTCATGTCTCCGTCGATGATTAGAGCGTTGTGTTTGGGAATACTACGGAAAAGGGAAGATATTTCGTAGTAGAAGGTGATGAGGCCCGTTTCTTCATTGGCATTGGTGAGACTGTAGTAGAAGATAATTGCTGGGGAAGGGTTTACCTTTAAATGTAACTAACTTCATCCTCGGTTGTATTTTCTCGATGCTTTTAAGTGATTTTTGGGAACGAGGACTGAGAGGTATACCAAAGCCCCTCGTATGTTGGCATTGACGGTGATTTTTCATATAGATGCTGAGATAAACTTCCATTCATTGCCAGTATCGTGGTATTTTATATCTAGTTCGATATGATAATATGTATGTTCTTGTATGCACACTATATCAATACTGCACTTTCCTGCAGATTCTTTCAGCTCCAGTAGCAGGCCTATGCCATTTAAAGTTCTAACGTTAAGTGTCACTATGTATACAGTGATTTTGCATCTAAGTAATTTCTGTTTGAGTTTGAGTTCTGTCGCTGATTTATCGAACTCTGGGGCTGGAGCTCCCACTGCAGCAGAATGTGGCTCTTGTTTTCTCGCGTAAAAGGCAATGCTGTTTAGACACATGGTTTGAAGCTATGTTTACAAAAAAAAAAAATGAATTTAACTTTTAACTTTGTTAAAGTCCAACTATTCATTTTTTTTTAATTCCTTCTCCTCTTCTTTTTCAAATGCGGGTCTTCGTTCAAATTTTCTTTACAAATTTGACATTTTTTTAATTTTAATTCTAAATTTGTCAACATATCTTAATTCCTCAACCTTTCCTTTAATTGCTTTTACAAAAAAAATTCATTTTTTTGCACAGAGTTTAAATGTCAAACAGGTCAATTCGATCCATTGATAGGACTCTGTCAAGTGCTACCACTTCGGACGAGAGTATACCTTGAAGAAATAGCTATGAAGGAATAGACCACATTCCCCAAAGCTCCAAAACTGGAGTCCTATCATCAGATGATTTTGTATCATATACAGGATACTTGTAAGGAAGGAGTCTTACCCTTCCGCAGAGGTGCAGTTGGCGTATGCTACAGCCCTTGCCGATAGGACAGAATTGGGTCCAAATGTACTTGGATAACATTCGGTGTCTTCCTAAATTTTTTCAATACAAAATTCAAATGAATCATACGGAGACTTGAACGGATCAAATACAAAATTGGCAGACACGAGGTGTCTGTTCTATTTAATCAAGCATTTTTAAAATAGAAAATCACACACACACACACATATATATATATATAAATTCTTTTTTATGAAATTGAAAGAAAAATTCCAATTTAGTGGTTTCATTATACATTTATTTGAGGTCCATGGTGACCGTCTTCAAATGAAGAAACGAATACTGTTGTGTAATTGAATATAATTTTGGCAGGTTTACATTTCTTCTATCGAGAAGATGAATAAAAATTATATTTTCTTTAGTTGAAATATTAGCTTGATATGAAATATTATTTAGATTACATTTATTCCTTAGGGAGCATTCATTTTTATTTTACGATTATAAGATGGTTTTGAATTGTCATTGTTATTCCAGTATAGATTGTTTATTAATTTCTTGTTGTGGTTGTAAATTATTTTAGAGATAATATTAGTACAAGAATAACTAATTTTTACATTATTCTTATTAATTATTTTTCGAAGGGGGATAACATCTTTAAAATGTTTGTTTATTTGACCTAAAAAGTATTTGCTTATATTGATAATAGGGAGTTTGTAACAGAAAGAATTTCGTATTTTTGTTTGGCGCGTAATTTAATTCGACCGTTAGGGTCGACGCATATTTTCACTCAATCAGGATGACTTATCCTATTCAACCCAGACCATCTTTTCGGGCAGCACTAAATTGGAGAAAGCCGCCAAACACCTTCTCTTCCTCAGAACTTCTTCGTTCAGGAGAGACGTAATGACTGTCAGCTCTCTTCAATAGCAGCAGCAGCACCACCACCACCATGAGGAAAGCCATCTAATTTATGGACCCCTTGCATCTATTCTCTTAGACCAAGGGCTCACAGTTGAATATGAATAAGATGAATTCAATACACCACACAAAGGAACAACTTTTAGTCGCCTCGAGTATTGGCTATGTCGACTGCGATGCAAAATTTCGCTCCGACACCTAGCTACTTCATCTCTGGGCAACATTTTCTGGAGACTTTCACGCTTCTCCCCGAAACAACCCGAACCACAAACTCATGGCGACTATAACGTTCTGGTCCTTAACCAGTAACACGACTTTTGCTACACTTATGGTGACATATCTAACTCACATTCAACAATGCCTTAACCTAACGATGCACATCTTCGTTCAGGTATTTAGCTGCTAAAATGCTTTCTCAACTCTATAACAATTTCATTTCGTTTCCTTACTTCTTTCCTTCCTGCGAGACTTGCAGCATAAACGTAAACTCTTTATTCCATACTGCCATTAAAACCTTCGTATAAAACCTTACGGCATCTTCGTGCTTCTCTCTCATTTACTTACCTTTAAAACTTAGCGAGGAAGTAAACAACGTAACCAAACACACACACGCTAAAAATAATGACGACATTTCATATAACTTATATATAATATAAGTTATATAACACACAAAAATATTAATAAAAATAGCTTTTAAGCTTTCAAAAAAGGGGGTTGAACCAAAAAATATTTCTACGCCTATTTTTATTAATATTTTTGTTTATCATATAACTTATAATTATATGAGTATTAGTTTTATGATTTCCTCAACTCTTGTGCCTATTATTCTCATGTCTTTTGGTTTCTAAGTATTTATGTTCTTTTTTTTATAGCCGCTGTTATATATAGCTTCTTTATAAAATTCTTTGTGATTATCAAATATGTTTTTTGAAGATGATAATCTATTTATTCTAATATTAATCGCATTAGGAACTTGTTTACTTATGGATGTAGTGTGGTTAGAACTAAGTTCAATGTATGTTGGTATGGTATTAGTCTTATTAAATGGTTTATAATTGTCATTCAAATTGAGAGTTACGTCTAAAAAGTTGATTATTTTCAAGTTCAAACTTATTTCTATTTATAACCCCATATATTTAAAAGCTCTAATAACTTTCTTTTGTATTTTAGATTTAAAGGGTCTGTAACTATATATATATATATATATATATATATAAACATACCTTCAAGAAAAAAACAAAATTCGGTCACATTAGGATTATAAATTTATTTTCATCCTGGTAAAAGCATTGATATGAATCAATAACTCCAAAAAATTTTAACAGGATTGATTCATATCAATGATCTTAGAAGGATGGAAATAGATTTCTTGAAGGAATATTTGCTCTGTGATATCGTTTACATTGAACTCTTTACCAGGATTATTTAAATATTCGAATTTTGAACAATTTCATTGTTCTGATGGAATAGTTCGCTACTTTGGATTTTCTGGACTGAAGAATACATATATATATAAGAAATAGGCATTTTAAAGAATTTGTTGAATAAATGAGACATTTAACACCGTGGAATACAGAACAGAATATGATATGATTACATGTTTTTTCTTTCCTATCTTTTACAATAAACCAGTTATTTCAACCAAAATCACATACTTCCATTAAAAACTGAAATGATAATTTTACTGACAGTAAAATTTGGCGGGAGAAAGTGATTTCACCAAAGACTTTATAGAATTGTCTAATATTTTTATTTGGTGAATTCTAAAAAGAAAAAGAAAAAGTGATCGATTATTTGGTTAATTCAAATTTATAAATTTCACAATGAAAATAATCGATCAAAAATATTGATTTCCGAAAATAGTCAATATAATTCGGGGTTCAATTAAAATTGGGTTTGAAAACTCTCAGCATGGATTTCTGTTCTCATATACTGATGGAGAAAAATATAAAAGAAACAATCTATAAAATAGATTTGACAAATTCCTAAGAAAAAGTGAATTTCATGAAAAGAAAAAGAATATTTCGTCGAAATCCAGTCAAGTTTTCCCAACTGAATTCATAAAAATTGTAAATAAATAAAGCCGATTCATAAAAATACAGACACAATTACATATAACTGATTGTTTTTCCCTAATCGATATAAATGATATTACGTCTAACTGTAAACGTATACAGTCTTTAGAATCGAACGCTTGTTAACCGAATATTTGATGGTTAAAGTTTTGTCGCTTGAAAATATAACATATTCAGATACAAGGTATTGATTTAAAGGTTCGCATCGAGAAATCATTAATTTCTAAAACTGCCGAGCCAAAATTTATAAAACTATTATCGACACCCATACATTCAGAATGTAACACAGGGTAGTGAATACTATTCGGATTTCTTTTTATTTATCGTTGACAACACAGTGCAATCAAAGGTGATTTTTTTCGCATAGCTTCAGGTTAATTTGTTTTGTACCGGTGGAAGGAAAGACAATAATACTTGTATATAAAAATATTCATATCTCTTGTGTATTATGAAAAGTGACGAAATAGAGAGAGAGAGAGAGAGAGAGAGAGAGAGAGAGAGAGAGAGAGAGAGAGAGAGAGAGAGAGAGAGAGAGAGAGAATCAGGAACTACTAAGATTTACACCAGGCTGAGATACGATATATTCAGAGAGCCTTACTTCTTCGCTCTGCCTCCATGAGTCTGGCCCAAGGCTGACTTAAAAATTCAATCGTCTTCGTTTCTTCTTCGTTCTGGGATCATACTCGCTTTCGACATTAGTGAGTCTTGTACATTTAGACTTTTTTCTATCTCTCAACCCAGGGCCGTCTGTTCCTTTGCCGAGTCAACACCCAAAACTGCGTGACGGCTAGTGTCTCTGTTCTATGCTCTTTGCTCTCTGAGTTCACCCTGTTCGAAATGGAAAACTTCTGTTGTTATATATTTTTCAGACGCCCATACACATTCTTTCCGACATCCCACCTACACAATTCACGTGGCATTTCCGTTGTCTTTTGTTGATTTTAAGACCCAGCTGCTTCTTGTTTTTGAAATCCATTAACTAACATGAACTGTCAAAGGTGAATATGTAACAAATTGATGTAAATGCGAACTCAAAAAATATCTCGTTTTTGACGCGTTGCATACTCTGCTTTTTTTATACAGTGGGAATGGTATTGTTCCATAGTTACAAAATTAATATTAATCTATGTACTCTCTGATGTAATGATTTTTGTATTTTACTCGGCCATTATTGAAAGTGTAATTGTTGTTTTGAATAAATATGAAAATAACATTGTTCGTGGCCCAAACATTGGTTATATAATTAAGGAATGTTTTTTTTATTTTAATCATTTTTCATTAATTATATCTTATCCCTCAGTTTGGTTGGGCTTTGAACTATTCGGGTTAAGAGTTCAGGTGTGTAGTCAATTGGTGCAGTTTACGCTCGTGCGAAAAAGATATGACAATCACCATTGTCATAATAAACCCCAGACAGGATATGAGCCTGGAGTGTGGATTACGTCATGCCAAGAAGAGATGGGCTGAGAATTTGGAAGATTTTGAAAAAGCTTCAGTTGAGGTCCGATCATGGTGTTGAGAAGTTGGGGTCCGATCATGGTGTTGAGTATTTGAGATTGGACCATACAGGCAGAAAATTGAGTTTCTGCTATTGGAGCAGAGAGTTAAGTTCTATGCCATTGAGTTGAGTTTTTTTCTGTTGCTGCGGCGGTTAAGTTTTTCGGGTCCCGACCAGCGAAGATGAATTGATATCTAAAACACCTCGAGATGTGCTGAACGTTGGGGGTATTGTTAGCATAGTATGATTACGAAAGACTTTTCAGAATAGTCTCTCTCCTCGTATCGAAGAACCTAAGTCAGAAGTTAATAATAAAACGTTCGTACCTGAACAACAGAGTCCGCTTGTGTTTTTGCATATGTATATGTACTGTTGTTATTGTTATGATTATGACTATGGCTATACAACACATTTCTTTACTCGTTGTTTCAGGCCTTAGATTATATTGGAGACAGTTACCGACAGAAGATATGACGTCATTAGATAAACTTTTCAGTTCACCCTCATAACCGTTAAAACAAATTACATTATCGCAAAAAGATTTATTTGAATCGTTACCCAAGAGGATGAATATATTGGTGAAGGTCAAAGGAGGTTCAATTGATTATCAATTTTTTGTAAAGAATTTGATTTTAGCGAAAAATCTTTACACATATCTAATTTGAATAAAGCATGCATTTTATGCAAAAGCCACCCCCATTATTTTTTTTTTCAAAAATTAAATAACTATACAATAATTACATTACTATCAATGATAACCTTTTTTTAGAAATAATTATTGCTTTTTTTTTACAATTCTTATTTAGAGGCAAATTTTATAAATTAAAGATATAATTTGGCAAAACTTATTCACGTAACTGTACATTAAAATTATACCAATCTGCTACAAGCTGTGGCTGACAAGTATGAGCTGAGACGAACACAATATTGGATCTTCATGGGTGCATCCCATGTGAATAGTATGGAGCATTTCGTCACATCACCTAGGTCTCAGGGCTGAGTTTATGGCTTAGCGCATGAGGCACCCCAATAGAGGAATGCCGACGGGACCAAGCATTTTTTGGTCTGGCCACACATAGGTTTCGAACCATGAAGAGCTTCCCCCTTTAAAATGGCCTTGTGTCACATTCAGACTTGGTGGGAAATCAGTTAAATACCTAGCTTAGAATTATACCTCTTTTTATATTAATTTAATCTGTTTTTGATAGGTATTATTTTATTAATTCATGACGAGTATTTAAAAGAAATTTTGTTATATTCTATCACAAATCGCATATTATCATTCTAAAATCGGTTTGAATCTGAATATAAATCAGTATCACTGTGAGGCTCTTTCTAAACAGCAAACTTGATTCAAATGTCACCACGGAGTTACATTTATTACACAGGTCTGCGATGTTTTTATCATCAACTATATAATAGCTGATTTTAAGGCAGTTCTTTTATACTAACGTTTTATTCATTTTTTTCAGATCAAATTTCTAAGACACAAGCTCTTACTTGAAATATGTTGAACTGTGTTATGACTATATCTATTTTCTTTTTGACTTGAACTAATATTGCTAAATTTAGGGCAGATTTATTCGCAGAAAGCTCCAAAAATACACAAAAGCAGCTATTCATAGATTAAAGGTCTTTTCAGAGATTTCCTCCTATGCTCGGCAGCCATTGCATCCTGTTTCAAGCACCAGCAGTAGTCAGCGAGAAAGTTTATATTCCACCGTTCTTGGTAGTACTCTTCCATAATGTGAATGTCTTGATGAAAGCACTCACCTTGCTCTTTACTTAAGTCTCCATAGTTTTGGGGAAAATAGTCCAATTGTGACTGCAGAAACTGCTGTTTGATTGATATTCTAACCCGGATTTGGCGGAAACTCTTTAGTAGCTCTTCAATTTCCTTCTCGTATTCCGCACCCCGGTGGTTTCCAGGTGGACGGTTTAGCTTCACTCAGTGATTTTTCAAAAATTGGATTCTTCATGCGTTCTCTTATTTGATGGCCGTCAAATATTTCAGCTTTGAGTTTCTTCATGCTTATCATTAGGAACTCCCGGAGGAAAGCGAACCCACTGCCTTCCCGATCCATTACATTTGCAAAGTTCTTCATTACCCCTAACTTAATATGTAAGGGTAGAAAAAGTATTTTGTTCGGTTCAACGAGAGGGTGAGACTGAACGTTATGCGAGTCAGGTTTTATCCCTTGTCTTAAAGACCACTCTTGTCTGACATAATGATGGTGGTCAGCCCGCCTGTCCCAAAGACACAGAATATAAGCATACTTTGTGTACCCACCTAGGAGCCCTAGGACCAGTTCAACCACTTTAAGATCTTCACAGATCAACCATTTGTGCTCCTGGTAGTTAACAGCAGACAGCAAATGATCCATGCAGTTGTGAGTTTCTTTTATTTGTACTGAATGCCCAATAGGGATAGATGAAAACTATTCCCTTTATATAGAAGAACTGCTTGAGTTTCTTCAGCTGGTGTGTCAATAAAAAGTCTCCATTCCGTAGCATCATACTCTAAGCCCATTGATTTGATCAATCCACCTATGTCATTGTAATAAACCAATGATGACACCTTAGAACATAAAAAACTGTCTTAATTCTCTCACACGTACTAGATACCATTAGAACGTTGTTCCTGGTGTCAACAGATATTTCTCTTTGAGACGTGAACCAAGCAGCTAAGAAAATTCCTATGAGAGGTTTAGGTTTCGTATCAGGTCGTTGAGTTCTGTTTGTGTCAAGGATGCTATTTGGAACCAGAACTATATTCAATGTTACTATCTGGCTTAGGAACAGGAAGGTCTGGTCCACGAGGGATTGGTCTGATGGCAGAAGGAACATCGGGGTATTGTACATGGTGCTAGTTCTTGCGAATTATTCCTTTTAGGTTTAACACGCAGAAATAGCAGTCCATAATGTGATCTTTTCAATCTCTCCAGACCATTGGAATGGCATATTTTTTCTTTTACCATTTTTACCAAGTTTAACCAAGTTCTCCACATGTGTTTTGTAGTAAACGAGGAGGCTTATCCTGATCTCCAAGTTTGACTCCAAAGTAATTGTGATATTGTAAAAGATTTACGGTGATTGATTAATAATATTAATTATTTTTTGTATTTGAAAAATTGTAAATTAGCTAAGGACTTTGAATGTAAGTGTAGTTCTTCGCTAAGATCGAACGTGTGCACATGTGGCGACCAAGTTTAACACCTCACGTTAAAATAACGTTAGGGAAGGCAGAATATGGACAGTGAACAAATCAAAGCTTATCGACCGGCGTGAGTAAATAAGGGATTGTGATCTATGTGATGATTCAAGAAAATATGATGCAATAAGTAATTAAAATAAATAATGTATAAAAAATTAGATAATTTGAAAATCAAGGCAGTTAAGCTTTGAAAGCCAAAGAGAAAATCTGGGGTTAGACGTTGGTACGAATCAGTGAGAAACGGGATGGTGCTGCAAAGAAGATACGTTGTTAAACCCTTACAAGACTTTCCTCTCTCTTTGTGTTTGCATCGGAATGCCATGAAAATTTTCCCAGGGAGCAAAAGCTTTTGTATCAGAATAACATGAGTCGCCAATTATATTTGAATCTTAATATTCAAGATAACAGTAACGTTACATCTTTTGATTTGCACCGTGATCAGTTCATGTCCAAATGGCATGATTTTCGAACAGGGTTTCATAGAATGCTAAAATCCACGGCACATCGTGTCTCTAGACAATCAAAGCAGCAACCAAGCATGATAGGAAACCACTGCAGGCGTCCCTGTTTCGGAGGAGAGAGAAATTGAATTCTTATATCTCGTCTTTCTTTCGTTTTTGTTCAGGGTGCCAGTGTTTTTTGCTTTGTTTTTTTTTTTTTGGTGTTGAGTTTTTATTTTTCGTCTTTCTTTGTTCTTCCGTTCATTCTCTCTGTCTGTTTCCTTTCCCTCTTCCGAAACACGGACGCCTGTAGTGGCTCTCTATCGTACTTGGCCTTCATATATGAACAATATGAATCGTCTTTTATGCTTGAAATTTAATATTCAAGATCATACCAGTAACGTTATTGCCTTCTTCACAAGGTCAGTGATTTTTGCTAGATAGTTAGGAAGAACCACATTTTATGGTAAAAATATACGGCAACCCGAGTTCAAATCCTGAACGAGACTGTTTGTATTTCACATATCGCTAATACCATTGGGAAAATATCCATCAGCCATTCTCAATCCAACTATGGATAAATATTAGGGCAGACAGGCTTTTTAAACTTGGCATGGTAACTGGTATAGGAGAAGGACAACTCTGCATTCTAACCTGTTAAACTCTGCTTAAAATTGACCTTGTGTTGCGTCTTTGTCGTACGAAGAGGTAGTAGGTATATATATATATATATATATAGAGAGAGAGAGAGGCAGGCAGAGAGAATCATCTTCTCAAAATCTTTAGCTTAGTCGATTCGATTTATGTCTACTTAATAACATTTCAATACAAAAAGAAATTGAACTTGTTTTCTCCTTGGTGAGATTGTAAAGTCTTCAAAAAGAGTATCTACCGTAGTGCAATAGTTTGCAAATTAATCTCGCAAACAAAATCTCTTTTCTAATGTGATCGCAACTGATTGAAACCTCTCGGGTTCGATTAACTGAAGCTTAAGTAAATAAAGAAGGACATAAAATGATAATAAGGTAGTCACGCAGATCAAATCTATATTGTTGCGACTTCAGTCCTAACTGTGTGTCCCATATTTATTGTCTTGGGTCGGATTAAGCGAAGTTAGGAAATAACTAGAATGCCTCGTTAAGGAGCAGTGGTTGATTCGCAGATCTTGAGTGTAGCAGCGAATTATCTCTTCAAAGGACGTCTTCTATTTGCAGCCTTATGAAGAATTCATCTAAGGTTAGTAAGTACAAGTTAAAGCACAAAATTCAAGGAATTTGTTCACGAAAAAATGAGTTATCTTCATATAGTTCATCCTCCCGTGAATTAGTTCCATTTTGGCATTTTTTTTTCTCTGGATCACAAGAAGTACTGCTTAAAATAGGTCGCATCAAAAACTGTACTAACTTCGGTTAACATAGATGGTAGGGCGCCACCTGTTTGAGGCTAATGAAAAAAAAAATTCAGTACTAATTTTTAAGGTAGTCAGAACTGACGTCATCGACTAGAATATTCATTACATGCAATTTTATTATTTCTTTGTGCCATACTCAACTGAACTTAAAATATTTGATATTGAATAAGATGCAAAGCTGCAAATTATTCATCTGTCACGATGATTATCAGAAAACCTAGCCACAATTGATAGAAATCCGTTGAAGGACAGATTGAAATCATTACAGTTAATTGTCACGTAGAATGTTTATTCAAATACACCGGAATATCCGACAACTATGAGATGGAAAACATAATGGTTTCATTAAATTGACGAATGACATTCAGTGTCACAGTAAGACAATTGTTTTTCAATAGTTCTAACGCTGACAACATTTAAATTTCCTTTTCAGAATGAAAAAAGAAATTAAAAACAGAATTCTTTTAATGAAAAGCAGCGTTTACACAAACCGTCAAAATCTTGCACTTCCCATTTACAATACAAATAATCTTAAAACTATATAAACTGCAGTGGTCATATTTGAAAGTAAAGAGTGAAGAAGATCAAGGACGAAAGTTACCAGACACTAATTTTGATTGGTTGTTTGGTTTTAATGCTTGATAATCATCGTATGGTTATGTAATGCTGAAATTAGTCTTTTTTTCAAGTAGTTAAATGATTTCTGTTAACTATCTATAAATAATTCCTTTGTTTGCACACGTTATATTGTTTTAGCTATTCAAATCTAATACTAATAATTTGCACACAGATATACGGTTTCAAGTATTCCAATCTAAAGCTTAAAAATTTTCTGAAAGATTTATTTTCCTATGAAAAGGACCCTAACAGGTAGTGCTACTCCCTATCAGAGTAGTTATGGGAGTAATAACACAAGGAACGCAGTCAAAGTATTCAAATCTTTGTAAACAGGGAATCACTAGCTATGACACTGAGGATCAACAGTATGGCCCATAAATAAGTACACTCTAACCATTTTTTAATACGAAGTTAATTATCCTCAAAACAAAAAAATTGGAGAGTTTTATCATTTCTTCTGAAACATTCTACTTTGAAAACAGATATCATTTATCACCAAACTCAACAATGAAACAGAAGAACCAAAAAAAAAAAATGCTGTAATCCGTTACCATAAATAAAATTATATATATATATATATATATATATATATATATATATATATATATATATATATATATTTCTCTGTCTGAAGATGTATATGTAATATTAAAACAGGTCTGTTGAAATAAATATTATCACAAACAAAGATGATAGATTTTTCAAAGGTCTTTCTTTTATATGGAGCTCTCAATCGAATTTTGGATTTTATGGATATTGAAGAAAGAAAATCCAAAAATAGAATCGTTCCCACCGTTGGCTGACTTGGGTTTGGATTATATATATATATATATATATATATATATATATATATATATATATATAAGAAGCGTACTTATATTTTGGACAGCGATATATTCATGTTTTGGGTTCGTAAGCTTCCATGATGAAAGCTATGGTCATAAATAATATTCTCTTTTGATTATATAATGTTTCGCAAGAAATAATAAAATCCTGCCATTCTATTTGTATCTTCCATCTAACAAAACATCTAAATAAGACGATCAAAGCATACTAGGTGCTGATGGAAAAGCAGGGACGGACTTATAAGTGAGGTTCTCCTGAGGACTCATATAGGTGGACACACAAGCGTTGACCGATCAGCAAAGACTTACATTCATCAATACTTTGCGAAAACCGATTGAATTCCAACCGAGAGTGATGGCCGTGCTTTCAGTACAACTTGACGAGGATGATGATGGTGACGATGATTTTTGGTTGAGATGAAAATTAACCTTTTCAAAAAACGTTTAGGTGTTCTCAATAATGGACGATAGTGAATTATGATTTTTTCATATATGATAATGGAATACAGAAAAAAGACACATTGTATTAAGACTTTTGATGGCGAAATTGCGTTCAAAAGTTTTGAAACTTGATATAACTAAATGATAGGGTGGTTCCTGCGATTCCGTTTTTCTAAATTAGAATTTCTCAATGGAAATATAGCCCAGTCTGCTATACCGACTGCATCTCTGAGAAGCGGTAAGATCCCCCCATGTATATGTCCTGGAAATAACACTAAATAATCTGATAGTGAGGCTCCAGTAATGCTGGACCTTTCGGGAATTCGGAGTAACCCTGATAGGGTCTTATCAATTGGGGAAATAGAACTGTTTGACATTTAAGCTGAAGGCAAACTAATGACTTATGCTAAACTGAATTGTTAGAAATAGAACTGTTTGATTATTCAACTATGTGTAGATAAATGACTTTTGTTTAATTGAATTGCTTATGATACATAGCAATACTTGGAACTATTTAAATGTGTTCAAAAGAATGAGATTAGGCTCGTTTAAAAATGTTATCAACGAAATGAGATTACAAATCATATATATTTAATTTTCATGTAAAGAAGATTTGGCAATAAATTACCGACACTAGTTGATATGCCATAAAACCAAACTAAACCTAA
Organism: Sepioteuthis lessoniana; assembly: GCA_963585895.1. NCBI lineage: Eukaryota > Metazoa > Mollusca > Cephalopoda > Myopsida > Loliginidae > Sepioteuthis > Sepioteuthis lessoniana. Next base: position 66,870,646 of record OY757911.1, on the reverse strand, counting down.
CCAATCAATGAAAATAATAGTTATTTTTGGCTAAATTATTTACAGTTAAATATTATATACGTTTATTTGCTGTCAATGGCGGTCTTTAAATTTCTTCGGATAATATTACGTAGACAAGAATTGCTTGCAATTTTTTTTAGCAAGCACTTTGCATTTGAAGAGAATTACTTGTTGGAGCCTCTTAAAAGTCAGTAATAAGTAATAATTTTTTTTTACATATTTTATTTCTTTTTTCAGTTTATTGCTTACTATAAAGTCTTTTATATGAAAATATCAAATCAACAAAAGGACAAAATGTACCCACAACTGAGAGACTAGTTGTGGACGGTAAAATTCTCAGTTGTATCAGCCTACTAACATGCCAACTAAGAAATAACCACTTAAACACATGAAGCAAAGACTCTTCATGCACTGAAGAGTCTATAGCTCCAGTGAGAATAGTTTTGATGATATATTAAATCATTCAATAAAAAATACATAATGCAGAAGGTTTTTTTGTCAATATAATGGGTACAAATCGTTTTTACCCTCACTCTTTCTATGTAGATATCAAGGAATACTGACTGCACGGATTCCTCTGACTCGCACTCTCGTTCCGTTGCTATCAGCCAACACTATATGTAACAGCAGCAACTGGGGTCAGAAATCAAAGACACGAGTCTCGTACTGGTGAAGTTGTATATCTTTATTTCCGCACGTGTTCGGCGTAAAATGCGTACATTCTACAAGTATACACTCTTCAACGTATAGACGTTCTCCAACATACAATCTTCAACGTGAAAACTGAAACAAAATAAACGCACTCGTAAATGTTCCAAAAGAGGAAACACACCACGAAAGTGATAATTTAAATCGAATTAAGAGAATTCACGTGCTTACCTCTTTTTGCCTTGCTAGTGACCCACGACAAGAGAAACGTCAGTCTCGCATGCCAGTCGATTTGAAAAAGGCTGAATTCGCGCCAGCCGGTGTTCAAGCCGGAAGTCCCTCCGCACCTTCCACCCGGAAGTCCCTCCGCACCTTCCACCCGGAAGTGACCGGCGCGGGAGGCAAGTTTCAATCTAAAAACTATACCGGCCGAAACGCAAACTCTTACATTAACACTATATGTAAACCCTCTTGACAATATTGTGGGGTTTAGGCTTAATATTACGTTGGTATTACTTTGGTTGAGTTGGTATTACGTTGGTTGTGTTGGTATTTCGTTGGTAGCATTGGTATCACGTTGGTTATGTTGGCGTTAGATATCTGACTCCATATTTTGGTTATATTATATTTTACCCCCACGTTGCTTAGTCGGTGTAATGCCTTGCCCAAGAAAGTCCCCCCAAAAAATACAAAAAAAAAGAAAGACAGCAACAGATAATAGACGAAGACGTTTCTTTTATTCTTTCCTTTATTTACTGGGTTCAACAACCATTCCGTGGATGAGGGAGTTTTTCCTGAATACATTGAAATGGTTGAATCCCCCAGTTAAGGTGTCAAAATACGTTAAATCGTTTCATGTAGGTATTTGTCCTCTTTTGTATATTTCGGGCTTCCATAAGGGTTAGTTTTCTTTTGGAAGTTTGTCAAAGTCCGGTAAGAGATAGTTTATAATTCAGTAGTGGGTTTTGTATATTTCAGCATAGTGCTGACCGATAGAGAGAGGGCTGCTACTGGGTGAAGGGACTAACCGATGCTACGTCCAAAGATGTATGCATGGTGCCCAAAACACCAGACAGAAAAATGGTGTTGGTTCGACGGACACTGCCTGAAACAGAAAGATAATATGGTCACCTTTGTCAAGAGGAAATGCCTTTTTTTCTTTTTACGCATGCGTCATCTCCTTTTCCCGTAAGAGACTTCTGGGGGTTTCTTCAAATTTAATAGTTTTCTTTTTCTTTCTTTCTTTTTTTATTAAATTTAATTTAAAATTTATTTATTTATTTATTCGTTCCCAACTGTATCCAGTGACTGCGCAGAGCTGATGAATGTAAGTTTTTGCCGATTGGCCATCACTGTTGTGAACATGTATGGGAGTCCGCATGAGAATGTCACATAAGAGTTTGTCCTTTCTTCTCCAGCAGTGCCCACTATGTTAAATATAAATGTCTATATATTCATATATATATACGTGGGATGTCTTTCTATGTTCGATGTTTGTCCAATGTCTCTGGTTCATTGTTTATTACCGGGCAATAGTTTCCGTAATAGTCGTGGTAACAGTCTAAATTCTTTGATGAAATATTTGTATTGTTAAATTACTTTTCATCTTATCATTACCTTTATCCCAACGGCACGGAATAATGTTTATCTCCGTGATCAAACAGAAAATCAGGATAATGTAAAAGGGATACAACGTGTTGATAAAAAAAGAAGAATTATAACAAAAGAAAGAATATACTAGTGTGAGTCAAACGTTTTGCAATATTTTGGTTATGTGAGGCACAATTCGGTAGCTCCGGTCGTGAGGGTGATGAACCACACCGGACTGTGAAATGCCGAGATCGCCTGATACTCTCTGAGTGCTACTCGCTGCATTTGCCTCTATGGCTAGAAAAACGGTTTTTGACTCTGTAGATGTTACCGTTCTGATGTAGTAGTTGCAATTAGGTACTCTCCATCGCTGCGGGATTCTAACGAGCGTCCAGTTAGCTGACAAAGAAACAAGTTATAACCTAGTACAGTTGCTGGGAGAATAAAGCATAATAATGAATATTTATCTATGACCATATCCACACTGAAACCAGCTGCCAAACGGATCATTGTGAGCTTAGTAAGAAAGGACGTTACCACTTTTGACACCAACAGAGTAACACGCCTGGCGCCAGACTGGACGCTCGCTGGAATCCCACTGTGATGGTGAGTACTTTATTGCTTCTACTATATCAGGGAGGTAATATTTACTGATTCCACAGTCTTAGGTCTACCAGACCTTGTCCGCTCGATCATGTTCTTCAAGCCCGAACGATATTTCTTGAACTATCCGGTTACTGTACAGTAATCAACTAAGCTTTCATCGTTTGCAAAACAAATATTTTTGGTAGCTTCGCTGACGTTATAGATAGTATTAGAAGTCGTAAAACATTAGTTCTTTAATGGCAGGTTCTTGCTTTGTTTGTTTGTGTTTAATGCCAGATCAACCTTTATAGGTTATCTAATGCCAAATCCAAATTTACACAAATGAACATTTCTATTTCAAACATTTCAGTTTAGCGTCAGTATAGTTTCAATGTCAAAAACAATTCTGTTTCAAACAATTCAGTTTAGCATAAGTACGCAGTTTAAATGTCAAAACAGTCTTATTTCATGCAATTCAATTTAGCTTAAGTAAACAGTTTAGTTCTACCTGACGCATAGATAGGATCCTTATCAGGTGATATCACTCCGGGAGCGATGGCAATAAAAGGTTAGACTGCATTCCCCAAAGATCTATACATAGCGGAAATCTAACCATCGGATTGCTTAGTGTCATATACAGGACACTCGTTGGGGCAAAGACGTTCTTCTGTGTTGCTTTCAAATCCCACACGGAGTGAAGCAATGCACAATGTGTAAGCGCACCAACTTCAACGAAACTACATATTGCAAAGATTTTGATTCACGTTAGTATTATAGATTACCTACTTTTCCTCAATTATTACAATTCACTTCAAAAACGGAAAATTTCCTTATACGGAAACCACCAAGCGAAATGACGAAAATAAACAAGCTGATGTAAATAATTTCCAACACTTGATATGAATATTTTATCAACTTATATTTATTATCAACTACAATTGTTCAATCCTTTAGTGAAACATTGTTCAATGAGAAATCTCTTGTATGAAATGTTCTTAACCACTTTTAACTCTTTTGATTATTCCCACTACCTTCTTTGTAAACAACATAAATATTTTAAACGTTTTTAGTTGTATTTTTACCTTTTTTTTAAAAAATGATTTACCAAATATTTTACAAATATATTTTTTTTTTCATTTTGAATGAAAATGTCGACAAACAAAACACATTTATTGCTAAAAAATAGAATAATACACGTTGTTATAATAAAATGCGAAACGATCCTTTTGCATAATTTAAGTTAAAACTAAACCCTCCTTATGTCAGCTAAAGACAAACAAAAACTTTGACTAATCCAATTGGAATAGAATCCAATAATTTAGCCATTTTATTTCACGAACGCAATAATTTATCTCCTCTGGACAATCTGATACCTTTACGGCAGGAGTTCTGATGCACAGGTGTTAAAATGTATATAATCCAAGTGTTAAATTTGTATAACAATACATTCGCGTGTTAAATTGAACGTTGATTCCTCTGGGCAATGCTTTGTTAACCCACATGAAACTAATGTATAGCAGAATTACATTTCATTCTCAGAGCCAGATATTATATTTTAGAATAACAATATTTCATCATTCACTGGTGTTTTCCGTGCAAATTTTTATCATTACGTGTGGAATTTAAGTCAACAAACACCTTCAGTTTGTAAAACATTCAAACATCAAGTCACTCTTCTATTTAATACTATTAAGAGTGAAATTCTTTATTTCATATTGCATCTACTACTCGGTGATTTATAGGTGGCTGAAAACAGAAATGACAAAAGTACACTGGATTGTTTTGCTTTATCTTACATATAGAAATAGGCAATGGCTGAATGAAGGATCGTGACAATAGCTAAAGAGAAATGTTGTCGTGGTAGCTGTGACAGTAATGGAACACAAATTGGATTAAACATCCTTTTACAACAGAATGATTATTGGAGGAACTGTAAAAACGAAATATTATAACTCTGAGATGGAGCATTTTTTTAATGGCATATCAACATCTGAAGGTCATTTAATGCTGAAAAAGGTTACATTGGTTTTGTGTTCTACGTGCGTTTTGGGGTTTAGAGTATGGGTTTTTATGAGAGTATTTCATTATATTTGGTTAGACTTTTGTGAAAAGGTTGATTTGGTCAAATTTTGATAAAAAAGTTGTTTTTTCTTTAGAAAACTCAAAACGTCCTCTTTGGTGTTTTTAAAAGTGTCCTCTGGGTTGCTTGTCTGGTAGTATTTTGGGTGAATTTGTCTGAAATAATCACAGTTTAAAAAATGTGTTTAACTTTGAATGATACTTTGCATATTGAGCATATTGGAGTGTCTTCTCTTTTTAGACAGGGTTAACTTGCCACCCACTCAAAAATGGTATCTTTTATATGGTGGGGCTTGTTGTGTATTTGATTGTCTCATGTATTTTGACATTGGTATTGGTTAGATCTATCAGGTGTGTTTTTTGCAGTTTTGACTGCCTTTGTATTTCCATGTGTATCACTGGCTGGATATCAAGGTGAAAATAAAGCTACTATTTTTAGAGTGTTCATTTTGTTTAGGAGCTATGTTATGAGAGCAGTTTATGCAGTTTTCTGTAGTTCTAGAACTGATTTGGCGTCTAGGTAGATGATAAATCTGGGGGATTTGTTGTCAGCTATAATTTTCATGGCTAAGTCAATAGCTGTGACTTCTGGACTATAGATTGATAATTCATTTGAGAGGCATTTTAGCGACTCTTGTTTATGGAACATAGTAGCACAACCAACTTTCATTCCCTGGTTGGATCCATCTTTAAAGATGTGATGATGATCTGTGAAGTTATTTTGAATGTTAAGGAATTTCTCAGGGAAAGTAATGGGGTATGTTTTAGTTTTCGAATAATTTGGTTAGTTCTAGTTTTACTATTTGTTGATTTATGGTCCATGGTTCTGTTTTTATGGGAAGATGGAATTATGTATTATTTTGAAGAGAATTTCGATTTCATTAAGGATGTTTTGGATTCGTAGATTAAGAGGTTCGATGGCCTTTGCTTTATTTTCAAACAGAGTTTTGCATTGTATTTCCATGATACAATTATAGGCAGAGTCTTGGTAGCATGTGATGAGTTAAGTATTAGAGTTCAAGTTTATGCCTTTTCAAGGAGAGAGAAGATCTGTTAGCTTCTGTGTATAAGCTTCCTTTTGGAGAAGTAGTGAAGCCCCCTAAGGCGTTACGGATTTTCTGGTGGTGGATGGTTTTAAGTTTTCGGTGGTAGGACTTTTTGGCTGTTCCGTATATGAAACAGCCATAACTGAGCTTTAATTTTGTTATATATCTGTATGATTTGATTAGAGGATTTTTGTTGGTACCCCAGTTTGTATAGGATACGAACTTCAGGAGTTCGATAATTAGGTTACATTTGATCCCCAGTTGTTTGATATGAGGGATAAAAGATAGTTTTGAGCCAAGAGTAATGAAAAGGAGTTAGTGTTGATTGATTATGGGTATTGTGCATTTTGTGGATTTGGTACACGTGCAGGCATTGGGTTTTGTTATTTCAAAGTTTGAATCCATTTTCCATTGTCAATCATGATATCGTGTTGATACATTGATGGATTTTTTTCAATGGGAATCGTATTTTTGGAGCTGAAATAAATGAGTGGTTGTGGTTGGTTCATTGGGTTTTATGGCATATCAACCTTTTTAGGTTATTTAACGTCAAATCCATTTTTATGTAAATAGTTAGCTCTATTTCAAACAATTCAGTTTAGTTTCATTGACAAAATAGTTCTAATTCAGATAATTCAGTTTAGTGTAAAAGCAGATTTTTTTTTACACACAGTTAAATATCAAAACAGTTCAATATCAAACAATTCAATTTAGTGTAAGTACAGTTTCAATGCCAAAAACAGTTCCATTTCAAAAAATTCAGTTTAGCATAAGCACACAGTTTAAATATAAGTACAGTTTAATTGTCAAAAACATTTCCATCTAAGCTATTCAGTTTAGTCAAACAGGTTTAATTCAAACGATTCAGTTTAGCATAAGTAAGCAGTTAGTTCTATTTAACCTATAGATAAGGCCCGATCAGGTACAACCATTTCGAACCAGAGTGGACCTGGAAGCAATGTAAATGAAGGGATGCTCCGCATTCTCTAAAGCCCCAGCATCACTGGAACCTCAACATCAGATTGTTTAGTTTTATATCCAGGACACTCGTTAGGGGGATCTTACCCTTCTGCAGAGAAGCGATCGGTGTATTCTACAGCCCCAGCCAACTGGGCAATAAACGAATGAAAAAGTCATCGAAATATAGTGACCCGTTGCTTTTTGGAGGAAGAGGTGTTGTCATTAATTTTAATTATGAAGAGGATTATATATAGAATGCTACACTGGTATTGAAAAAAAAATCTTATTTGTGTTTGGCTCGTTCAGTTTTCTAAGAGTTTTATGAAAATGAGGAGTGTGCGTCGTAGACCAAGATCTTAAAGATCTTTGACTATGCCGTATGCCCATGGCACGTAATACGCTTTTCAAGGTAAAAAGGGTGCAACAAGATATTTCTTTTTAATGAAAGATTCTTGGATTAAGGTTTCTATGCAGCTTAGTTAGAGTTATTAGTGTATAACTAGTTTTGTTTGTGGGGTCATTTTCTTTTGCGGGGACAGAGATGCATCCATAATGTAGGAGTGTTATCAGAAATCCACATATTGTTGAATATTTCTACCAGGTATATTGTTGGGATTTCTTAGAGGAGGTTGTAGTAGATTTCATCTGGACTAGTGGCTTCTAACTCTGAGGTAGCAAGTGCTTTTGTACATATCTACCAATCCCCTCTGAAGGATTAGAATGTAACAAAAGGTCGCTTTTAATGCGGAGTTTAATAGGTTTGAATTCACATTTTTCTGGTTTCCATACCAAGGTTAAAGAGCGCAGTCTTCCCTGCTAGTTGTCCATAGCTTGAGGATTCATATCTTTCCCAAGCACGATGTGAAAAGCAACCTCGTTCAGGACGAGGACTTGGGTCACTGTGTCTATTTCCATTGATAACAATCACACCACAAAAATATGAATTCAAATTTACATCAGTGGCTAGTAAAAACTGCCGGTACGTTCAGGTGATGTAAGAATAGAACCACAGGTAAATAACAAGAATAGGAACCACTAAACAGAATCAAAAATTGCGTCAGATTCTGATTCACCGCACAAGGCGCTAAACATCTGTCAAGGCTCTGAGCAGAATACACTTAATTCTTTAAGCAAGAGGGGCAACATTATTTACTCCAGGTATTATTTACTCCAACATTACTTACATTATATTGGTCTCTGCGCTTCACCTGAGCCAGAGAATATCGTTATTGCACTGTGTAAGTGTAATACCTCATCCGACGAGTCGTATTTCCAGCGTTTCTTAGCAGACCATTGAGTTAATTTTTGAAAGAGACTGTATTACATTATTGTTATCAGCATTGTGTTGTGCAGCTAGCGGTGCATCCCCGATGATGTGAGCTGCATTCTGTTAGCAGTTTAAAAGGACCACTAGTGAAACCGAAGTTTGTCTCAACAAGTATAGCATCGAAAGATTATGTTGAAAACCACCAGAACTTAATTATTTTCGCTACATTTCTTTGTGGTGATGGTTTGTTCAAGTAAGATAGCGTAACATTGGATCGTATGCAGCTAGCATGATATTGGTTCTTGAAGTACTTGGCTGATTTCAAACTATCCTATTTACCGCCGTATTTGCTTGATTTAAATCGTATTTAGCATGTGTGAGACATGTTACAAACCTTGTTAAATTCCTTGCATCCACACAACAAAGGAGAACTGAATGATAGACAGACCCGGAACATGTTTGGATAGATATACCTACGCAGCGACAGCTGCATTTCGTAGACTATATACCACGCCACGTAGCTTTTGGTCTTCGGGAAAGTCAGGGGATATATATAATTAAATAACAGTCTATATTTTCTGACACTTCAGTTTGCACTTACATACCTACAGACAGACAGCGAGAACTATTAATTGCTCGATGGAGCTCCTGTTTTCCTGGACGCTGTTGAACTGGCACTTTTATGGGTATCCTGTAAGTAACAAGTTGATTTTTATCTTGCTTGTATTCACCACATCGCAGGTAGGGCATTTTAATACACACACACACACACACACACAAACATATATATATATATATATATATATATATATATATAGAGAGAGAGAGAGAGAGAGAGAGAAAGAGATAGAGATTTCAGTGTATATTTTCCAGCAATTAAACTGATTTAAAAACAGTTTTATGGGAAAAATGTTGAGATGTTGCAGATGTGATAAAATGGTATAATCACTGCTTCTGGTCGAACGAAAGTTTTCTCTGTATCAACCAATTATTCTCAATCTTATATATTGTAAATTACTTGCCAGAGAGATATAATTATTAGGTTAATATAAAGATTTCCAGGACAATCTTAGGGAAATCTTAGAAGTTTATTAAATACAACATTGTTTTATTTTGGCAACATTTTTACTTCGTCCACTTGTCTTTGGAAGAAAAAATCAGAAATGCCGAAAATGCATTCCACGTGAAATTCCAGAAACAAATAATGATCAACATTTAAATATCAGGTTTTCTCTTCTTTTCACCTCAAGGAAAAAAATCATTTTTCAAGTTATGTCAATGAAAAATGAAATTATTTCAAAAATGCAATATAAAAACGTTCAACCTTCACTCAGTAGAGCCTTCACTAAGTAAAAAAATGAAAAAAAAAAAAAGAAGAAAAATACCATATATGTTCGAAAAGATTAAAAGCGAATTATTATAACAAATTGTGACAATAGTGAATTGAATAACCATGACCAGAAAATCCAGCGAACACTTACGCACGACATACGGAAACAGTGGACAGCTGTTTCGACCTTATTCGGTTTCATCAGCAGTGTATACCGTGATCTCCACCACAGGAGATCGAACCAGCGGCCACAGATTACAAGACACATTCAGGTCAATTGGCCGCGCAATTACCAAGACAAGTCAATTTGGCGTCACTTGTGCACGAAATGGACTGTGGCTCAGTTGTAGAGTTTTGGCTCTGCTATCTGTGGTCGCTGATTCGATCTCCATTGGTGGAGATGACAGTATACACTGCTAATGAGACCTAATAAGGTCGGAACAGCTGTTTCCGTATGTCATGCATAAGTGTTCGCCAGATTTTCTGGTCATGGTAATTCCATTCACAATATAATTTCTCTATTTAAAAAAGAAAAATGTAGATCAGATTGTGACAAATTGAATAAAATATTATTGACGAACGCTATAGTAAGTAATTGGTTCATTTAAATGACGCATTGAAGCAAGAAAACCAATCAGTGTTTTTGCTATATGACAAAGTGCATTAATGTGATGGTGTTGTCTATCCTTATTACAGTGTAATAACTTCGATCCTCTTATCTAAGTTAAGAGGTAGTCTCAAAGACAATTGATTTTGCAGTAAATTTGATATTCCCTGAATTACAACATACTTTTGGCCGTGTACTGTATGATATAAACTTAGATAACTTTGGTTATCTAAGTAGGTATTTTTCACAGATTCTAGAAATTAAATTTTGAGTCCAAGTATAAATACTGATTTTAAAAGAGGTTTTCCACTTAGAAGATTGATCGAACACAGTGTTTCAATTTTTTTTTGTTTATTTGGTCCGATGCAAAGATAAACTTTGTAAAAAGTCGAGTTGAAATAATTAAAGTTAATATAATAATGAAATTAAGAGGCAAAAAAATGAGACCCAACAGTTAGTCTTATTGACTATCTGAGTCTTTAGAAGGCATAAATAACTACAAGAGAAATACTAGTTAATAAACACAGCTGCCACTCTCCGCTATAATTTTTTTTTCGATATTCTATGATTCGAGATAATCCTTAACAGCAACACATTACATTAATCATGAAATCAATGATTGTCATCAACTTAGTTTCGTGTTATTAATTCTTGGCACAGGAACACATATTACAAATGGAACTAAATGTTAATCTGGTGTGCCAAATGGCTGTAAAAAACAAAAGGAAGAATCAAAACAAAATGCTAATACAAAAGCAAACATTGTTTGGTAGGAGGAAGATCATTATGGTTAATGGAAGCTTGGTTTTATGATAAATACAAAAATCTAAATTTACGTATATACTTGTACATTTATATCAATTATTACAACCGCAGAAGTATATCATATCAATGATTGATTGATTAACAGATTATAAACACATATACACTCGTTTGGGGTCATTTTATGCCGATAGGTTAGGAAATCGCATTCACTGAAGGTTCATATTTACATCTTTCGTGTAGTTGTTTCTTAAGAGTTTTTTTTACACGATCCTGACGAATACGAATTATTTTCAAAAAGATCAATTGGATTCATAAATGGAAACCTAAGTAACACCCCAGGTCAGAGTGGACCTGGAAATAATGGCAATGACGAGGTACTCCATACTTCTTAAATCTTCAGAACTGGAGTCTCATCATCAAATACAGATTAGTGTCAGACCCAGGACCTGTTTTCTTTTGGTGGGGCATCTTACTTCTCTGTAAGGAATACTACCAGCGTATTCTTGGCCTCGGCGACAGGGCTTTGGAAATGTTCAAATTGATCGTTTGGAAAATAATAAATTGTAGATTTGAAATTTACATTTCGAGCTTTATAAAACAGAAGAAATAAAATTAAATAGTTTCCTGAAATTTGAACATACTTAATTATGAAAAAAAAGTTCTTTTAATTTATCATAGAATATAGTGTAGAATATTTTTCCGATTGGTTGGTTGGTTAGTTGGGTTTTATGGCATATCAACCTTTGTAGGTTATTGAACGTCAGATTTATTTTTATGTAAATAATCAGTTCTATTACAAACAATTCAGTTTAGCTTAAGCACGCAGTTTAAATGTAAGTATAGTTTAATTGTGAAAAACATTTCTATTTCAAGATATTCAGTTTAGTCAAGCAGTTCTAATTCATATAATTCAGTTTATTATAAGTACATATTTTCTTTACACACAGTTAAATGTCAAAATAGTTCTATATTAAACAATTCAGTTTAGTGTAAATACAGTTTAATTCTCAAAAAACAGTTCCATTACAAATAATTCAGTTTAGCATAAGCATGCAGTTTAAAATGTAAGTACGGTTTAATTGTCAAAAACATTTCTATTTCAAGTTATTCAGTTTAGTCAAACAATTCAGTTGAGCATAAGTATGTTGTTAGTTATATTTAACCCATAGATAGGACCCTTATCAGGTGCTACCACTCCGAGCCTGAGTGGCCTGGGAGCGATGGCAATAAAGGGGTACTCCGCATCCCCCAAAGTTCCAGCATTACTGGACCCTCACCATCAAATTGACTAGCGTCATATCCAGGACAATCGTTGTGGCGGGGATCTTTACCTTCTGCAGAGTATTCTACAGCCCCAGTCGACTTGGCAAAATATTTTTCCGAGGGATTATTCAAGTGATTAGTAATCTAAAAGAACGGTTCTTTTGAATGTAAATCAAAGCTTTTAAGACAGTAATTCCCAAAAATATGGCGCTTGCCCCACTGGTGACGCGTGGTAATATTTTGGAACGGCATGGAATACTTCGGTGGAGCTTGTTTTGAGACTAAGGTAATGGCCTTTTCATTTCCTTTCACGTGAATTGCAGTGAAATTTTGTATATGTAAGAATTTGATATTTCAGGGGAACATCGTGATTTTTGAAATAACTATGTACGGCATGGCCCCACACCGGTTTGGAACCACTGTTTTAAACAAAATCAACTGGCAAAAGATTTGTAAATAAAGTGAAGTTGGCGAACGTAGTCGAAGGTTCTCTTTTCGATAGCTACTACACCAAAGTGTAGGAGAGGGCGCTACTCCTTTCCCTGGATTGCTCTACTTTACCCTTGATACGTACCTTATATAGAGGAGTGTTAAGCAAGGAGGTATCAAGTATCATATTTAAAGTCTTTCGTATGACTCGACCTGTGATTGAACCCAGGTCTCCCAGTCCATTTGCGAACACTCTACCCACTAATTAATGAGCCGGTATAAAAGATTAGCAAAGAAATCAAATTATGCCATTAATTCATTGATTATGTTCCTGTCAACCTTGATAATAAGACATTATTTTGCTGTAACATATCGATAGGTAAAACAGTTATGGGAGAGTGATTTAACCTCGTGATCACTCATTTATTTTTCTCTATGTTAACCATCGTGGTATGTCAGTGATGAGACATTGCATCAAGTTTCCGACAAATGAAAAGAAAAGGGGACTTATGCTTTTCTCAAAAGTATTATGTGCTGTGAGTATAAAAAGACTCAATTGCAATTCGAACTCGGTATGCTAAGTTCAGGTAAGTTACTACACCTTACTATACCAAAGACGTTATATGTAATAACTATATCGTAATTTTAAATATATCAATTATATACGTTTACAAGTTTCTCAAAGTAACTTTGTCTTGAGGTCACTTAACAAAAAAAAGACAAAAAAAAAAACGGAATACATCAATTTAAAAAAAAAGTAAAAAAAAAAAAAAAAAAGTAGAAACAAAAAACAATTTCAAGGACTTTTCTATCTTTTAATGAACACTGATCAAAATAAAACGATTTTCCAACAGTTACTCAAAGGCAGGTTTGCATCTAATGTAATGAAGATTTTTTCCGTTAGAAATATTCGTACGTTCTTTTATTTTCCTTAAGAAAGGTTGGATAGAATTAATGTTGATTTGGAATTGATGAAAATATCTTCATTAATAAGAAATTTCAACTTTCACGTTGGATAAAGTGATATTTGATACATCACCTAATGTTTTGCTTGGAGGTATCTCCATTAATGACATCCGCCAGTATTTCTAAGTGTACATTTTTAAGTTTTGCCTTTACGGGCAAAAAAAAAAGAAAAGAAAAAAAAGAGAAACAACGATTTTACACAATTCTCCAACCAAAAGACATAATCAACCTCATTTTTGCGTTGTCAACATATTGCTTACAGTCAACATATCTAATATACAATAAGTATCCACAAACATTCATCAACCAGTCCATCTCTATGTCAGGGACACTTCTTGTGGCCAAGTAAAAATATATGCTATGTTAAGTGTGATCAATAAAACTACATACTTATCTAATGGTTTAATATGTGCCCCCACACACAGAGGGTGCGATGGGTAAATTGTCGTCTAAATTACGCAAAAATAGAAATAACATTGACATTACTATTTATTAGATTTATTCAACAAAATTGCATGAAAATGAACAGAAAAGCTATAAATTAAATCTATTCAAAGGAAATCGGTATTGACTTTAACTTTGGGCTCCAAAAGACTTCGGAATCTCTGGCAAGCCAACAGTTTCCTCGTTTAAATTGTAAAATGTTGCCGTTATCCTTGCCTTCCTGAGCTAAACGGTGCGCCATACATGATCAACGGGTTTCAATTTGGGAAGTTAAGGAGCTAGATGTTAGGGGTGATGTGGTCGCAGAAATTTTCTGACAGCCAAAACTGTGTTTTCCTGTTTGTTAAGCCTGGTGCAGAGTCCTATTGCTAGGCGTAGGGTCTTCTAGTAGCCCCACTCACCATCAAGAGCAGCACTAACTATAATAGACACTTGATGTAAGCTTTTTCGTTGACTCCGAGGCTATGTTGGAAGATGAATAGAGGCATAATATTACCATCGCAAGTGGATTGGGTGTTTGGTTTTCATCCATATCGGTACATCTTATGGGGAAAGAGTAAGCAAATGATTGTTCTGTGAATTTACCAACTGATCCTGGCTGAAATTTTTCAAGTTTGAGAAAACCAAAGTATGTTTGGTTGGGGGGGATGCTTAAATTTGTTGAAAACCTTTGGAGTGCTGTCTTTCCTCTTGTCCTTCAGAGCCTGTAATAAAAATAGACCCTTTTCATCTTGTTTGAAAAATATCAAATATCTTCATGCACTACCAACCTGGTAAGAAACTCAGACACTTCCGTGTCATTGGATATGAACTTGATTGATTTGCTGAGATAGGTGTCAATCATAGTCTGGATCTTACCAATAAATTCGTGAGTTTTCTTTTCAAACCTATCGGAATGATACTTCCAAGCTGCAGTAACTTTGTAAGAATCAATGGACTCATCCAAATTTTTTCAAAGCCTCTGCATTGTCTCCAGATTGACAGCTAAATTTTGAAATCTCTGTATTGGAGCTTCGTCATGAATTTCAAGGAGTAGAGCTGGGTGTTTTCGAATTTCTGGCAAAGGGAATTGCATCATAATATTGTATTTCTCACAGACAGTGCCCAACAGACTCTACTTTATGCACAGAAGATAAAACCTGAAACAAACAAAACGCATGCACTAGATGATAGATTTGAAATGAGGACAATTTACCCATCATACACTATATATATATATATATATGCACGTGGGTATATGTATATATAAGTAAGTAAATTGGTCGACCATAGTCGAGGTCGACCTGAAGGCTCCTTTTCAACAGGCACAACACCGCGCTATACACATGCCATCATCATGATCATGAGGTGTCGTTAGCATGGATTTCCCTAAACCACTCTCACCATTCGTCTCTATTGTCTATCGCCCTCGGCAGGTCTTCCAGGCTACATCCTGTATCAGCACAGATCTGTAGTTGATAGGTTCTAGCTGATCGCCAAACACTTACACGTCCATGTAAAGAGGTCCATAGGAGTACATCTCTAATGAGTGCGTCCTTACTTCTCCAGCAATGTCCCGTAGGTCTTGTCAGTCTAATTTAGATATTTTTCGAGATGGGTGGTCGGTAGCCGGACAGCTACTGTTTTGTGCGATGCTGCCTCCAGCATTTGCTCAGCATGGCTCGTAGTGTTCTTACGCAAATATCGTAAAGCTTTTTTTCCATACGCTTGGTCAGTATCCACATGGTGCATCCATCTAGAAGTATTGATACGACCACTGCTTGGAAAAAAACTGTTTCATTTTATCAGATAGAGCTTATTTCCATATGATCGATAGCCTATCGATAGCTGTCCATGCTTTCGCTAATAGCGTATTGGTGTTATTTTCGGTAGATGAGATGTTGTTTCCGAGGTAGGTGAACTTGTTCACCGTTTACTGTGGAGACGTCACCTCTTTAATTAAAGCACATGAACTCTGTTTTGTCTGCGTTCCTATGGATGTCTACGCTACTTGCTGGCCGTTCTAGACTACTCAGCAGGGATTCGGCCCTGGGCGTGTGTATTTGCCAGAAGCGCTATGTCATCAGCATAGACCACGTCCGTAATAGTTTTTGCAGGGTATCGTCTGCTTCTTGCCTTTGCTAAAGTATAGCCATTTTCTTTCATTAAATCTAACAACGTTTGCAGCACGTAGTCTCCATCATGCGAGCGGTCTTTTACTTTTGTGTTTTTATATGACATCATTATGTCAGCGACGGTTTCTTTCAGGGAACCGAAGGCTAGAAATTTTTGCTCCATCTTCCTTCTTTGTATGGAGTCAAATGTTTTGAAGAAATCTACAAGTAATAGTGTCGCCACGTGGTTTTTTTGCACGAACACTTAAAATTCGATGGATTGTAAAAATTTGTGATGTGGATCAATTTCTACAAAAGCCATTTTAGTTCTTCCTAAGAATTTTCTCAATTTCAGGTTCAATGCAGTTGAGTAGCTGAGAAATTGTAACTCTTGAGCACAATGGAAGGCTTATACCACAGTAATTCTTGGCTATTTCGATGTCTCCCTTCTTGAGGAAAGGGAGGATGAGGCCTTTGGTCATCTGTCTATTTTGTTCTAGTTATATATGGCATTGCACTATCGGAGCAGTAGGTCGTCGAATTTCCTTGTTATGGATACTTCTGATAGTACTTTTCAAGACCAACAGTTTTCCTGTTTTTAATTTTTGATAGTACTACGTCGAGTTCTTCTGGAGTAAACTGTCCTAATTTAATGTATACGATAACACTAAGAAACAAATTCAATGCCCCTCAAACAGTATCAGAAACACTTAAACCGAATGACGAATATGAGAACTCCACTATGAATTTATTCCACCAGTATATCAAAAGGTTTCTGTTTCCTGTACTCCCTTCAATGACCTTGAGAGGGACCGGATATAATATTGACACAGACTGAGGTCATGGCAAGTGCTAACGACCCCAGAGCTCCAAGCAACATAGAGTCACGCAATGATTGGCTGGGGCTGATTACGTGACGTAGGCGACAGCCGATAGGCGCGAAAAATTAGGTGATTCAGAATATAGACGGTCGAGAGTTGACATGTGCACACGTCTATCAAAATCGCTCCTGAAAAGAATGATGCCCAAAGTGAAAAGAACTTGAGATCCCGAACAAGATTTTAAACCTTCAAAATGATAATGAAGAATTGGCGACCAGATCCAGCAACTATTTCTTTAATTAGTCAAAATCAAAAGGAAAAAACGAAAAGTGAATTATATCTATCCACTCCCGGACTATCTCTCTCGTTGCATAGTTGAGTTTTGAAATGAACTTTTGAACTGAAAGACTTTTATTAAATTACTTCCACCCGACATAAAGAAAAGAAAGTAAGGAATTGTGAAAAAAAAAAAAAAAAAAAAAGAGAAAACAAAAGAAAAAAAGAACAAATAAGAAAAGAGAAACAAACTACTGTAGTTGCTAAGAATCAAATTTCACAATTCTTATTTAAGACATGTGCCCTTCCACCCTATCATTGCGTTAAAATTGACTTCAGTTGTTTTCGTTTTGCTTTCTTTTACTTTTTTATTTCGATTTTTGAATAAATTGTTATATTATTGTTATAACGACTTGAATTGTTCATTTCGCCCTCTGATTGTGCGGACTCTTAAATAAATCTCTCGTATTTTTTATCTTGATTTGCCTACCAAATAAGATCTTGTTGTAAATTCGAATTGTTTTCGAATTTACATATCTGGTGATCCGTTGTTGCTCGATAGAGATTTTCATGTTCACAATGTGTGGCACTCTTCATATGGATTTGAACATATATATATATATATATATATATATAAGTAAAAATCAACTAATTTTCATACAAATGAAGCGTTATTTTCCGTGTAAAAGTGGGCTCGAGACACCGTTTACTCTGTATTCTTACATTTATCGACCCATCGTCGCTTAAGTGGTCGTTTTGACATATCTTTGAGATTCACAGACGACAATATTCTAACTTCCACGAAATATTTAAAGGGTTTCATCCCAAAGTAATATAAGAAATCTTTTCTCTTCTTGCTTGTTAAAAATACGCTCTTAATCCAATTTAAATAACAAATAAATAGTCAACTTTTGAATTGATTTTTAACTTACCAAAATCTCATGAATAAGCGACAGAACAAATACCGCTTTAGTAGGTAGATTTATTCGCTAACCTACTTCACCTTTTGACTTTTTAAAAACGAAAATCTAATTTTCAGTTTCTTCAAAAATACATTCAATTTCAACATTTCGTAAATATTTAAATTGGATGAAAATATTGTTTACATCGATACATTTGAACTACCATTACAGTCTTTGCTTGTTGATAAAATATTTTTGGTGCTTCGCTAACATTTTCGTATATAAATATTCTTTCTCTATTACATAGTGACATCATCACCCAAAGCCATTTTACACATTCAAAATACATCAACTAGATTTAGACAAGGAAACTGCGACATGAAATTATCTCTCTTAAAAAGGTAAACATCTGTGATAATTTGGCCATTTTGATTTTTATTGTGGATGTCCAAACACGGTAGTTCTTTAAAGCGTAGGTTGATGATGAATTATATCGTATCGTGTAAGTTTTGGATTAAGTTATGGAAATCTTTAATGTTACCCCATGAGCATTTCCAAAATATTAAACTGTCGTCCAGATATCCACAGGGTGCGTTCGTGGTGTAATGGTTAAAGCGATGGACTGCAGAGTCGTAGTAAGCGAGTTCGAACCCCAGTCGGCAAATACCCTTGGGAAAGGTATAAACCCCCTTATCCCCCCAGCTATGGGTTAAATAGCAACACTACTGTTCTTCTAGGAGAATGGCTTTAGCATTAAATAACCTACAAAGGTTGATACGCCATTAAATAAAGAAACCAAACCAAACCTGATATCCATAATTTAATAAATTCGGGTTTTGCTGTATTTTCTCCAATGATTTTAAATAGATTTTTCTCTAAGTATACGAAAGTTAGGGTGATGTACGTTTGTACCGTTTTAGTTTCCATAGCAATTCCTAGTGTTTAGTTGTAATTTTTGGTATCAACTTTGAAAGAGGTATTATCTAGGATTAGTTGTATACCATCAGTGATAATTTTTTTAGATTATATTTTGGGTGTAATATTACTGGGTATTTTTCTTATCAAAATGAGATGGCCTACATAAAATGATACTACATAGGGGAATGAATTCAAATGTAAAAATGAGTGTGTCGGGATTAATTTTTTTTGGTAAAGAGCTTAACAAGTTGATGTCAAATCTAATGTAGCTTTTTGTCCAATATAATAATGGTTGCAGCAGTATATATATCAGTTTGCAGAGTCTTTTCGTTGGGCATGATGGGTCTTCTAGAATTGGTCTAAATTTGAGCTCACCAGAGTTTGGAATTTCTATGAATTCGGATTTTTGTGTTACTACTACTATTTCGATTTCTCCAGACTTTCGTAATCCGTAAAAATTGCAAGAGTTTGGAATGTAGTAGGTTAGGAAGTCCTTTTCTTTTTAAGTTAACGTTTCATTGTGTATAGTGTATAATTTTGTAAAAATTGAAACGATATCATTGTTTATGTTTGGATTTAATTAATTTATTGTTGCTTTCATCCCTTATTACAGAACAAAAATTCTGGAAATACTATGCTTTATTTAAAATAACCATCGTGTTTCCTTTATCTGCTTCCTTTAGAATTATATCATTGTTTTCCTGTCTAGTTTTAAAGCTTATATTTGTTTGGGTAAGATGTTGTTATGTATATATTTTCCATTTTAAGTTAATATTCCAGAGCATTTCGAAGACTGTGTTTCATTCACTGCTTTTATCTTTGCCCGGGAAGATTTGATTTGATTTTTTACTAGGGAGTCATCTTTATTTTCTTTGTTGTGGAATTTCTTTATCAAATTGATTTTTTCTTTATATTCTTTAAGGTCTCTTTTTAATTCTCCTCAACTGCTTTTTTTTTGGGGGGGGGGACAAAATTTAAGAACTTGTTTTAATAAATCGAACTGATTTTTGTCTTTTTATATATTGATAGATTTATTATTTTTGGCAGTATTCAATTATTATTTTTATCCCTAAAAAATTAGTATTGCTTCTCATATTCACCCAATTTATACATCATGGCGAACATATTCTTATATGACACATTGCAATTCATAATCACAATCATATTAATTTAAAACTATTTTTGTGTCGACATTTAAATATTAATTAATTTCGTTGATTTAATAGCGTCACTATATTTTAATATGTTATTTTTTCTTCCAGTCATAAGTTACGTCTACCGTTTAAGTTATTTGCTATTGAAAATCTTATAATAAGTTTTTACTTTTTTCTGTGGTTAGTCCAAGGTCTTTTAAGCTCTAATAATACTTCGATAGAGCTGTTCGATTCCAAAGTAACGGATTAGTAAAATGTCTGTGGTTACATAACCTTTGAACCTTTGTTTCCAGTTACCTCCTGAATTACCTATGTTGACATTCTCTTCAATTTTACTTCCAACAGGGAAATGTTGGCTTGACATACCATATTTTCGGAATTACACCTTCCGTCCATAGAGTATTCATCTTTAATTCTGCAATTACAAAGTAATATATGTGTCCTCTTCGCATCAATATGTGATTTATCTATCAATTTCCTATTAAACACCGACAAAACTTGAGGGAGTTCAAGTCTCAGTAATTACTCCATTCACATGGCCTTGTGCCATGTATATTCTTTGTCGAAAGCAACAATCTAGAAACATACACGTATGTAAGAACGAAATAAACAAATAAATTTAAAAAATAAAAATCTCGTCGTGGACCTATTCACTTTAAAATATTTTTCTCTCTTTGGATCTACAACGAAAAAAAAATTCCATATACCCACTACAAAGAAAGGATACCACAAGAGAATAAAAAAATGAAGCAAATCATAAAGGAAATACTCATAAACTTGGAAAATATGAAAAAGAACCAAAAATGCCTCGAAGAAGAAATAAAAGAAATACATTCAAAGATAAAAATCTTCACAGACCAACCAACACCACAACAACGGAAACCCTAGGAAAGGAATACAAAGTCTATAATGGAATACCTCGAAAAAATACCTCTCTCTTCGGAATATGAGTGAGAACCAAAAAAAGGAGATGTCATACAAAACAAAAGATTGAAAATGTGGGGAACCTACTAAACCAACGAAAAATAGTCTTCTTCGGTGCTATAAAAAGTGAGGCAACGGGAAAAATCTACTAGGAATTCCTGAAAAAGACGAAATATTCATCCCAAGAAAATTGAAAGAGAAAATAACACCACAAGACACAGAAGACCAGAAAAAAATCAAAGACAATCTAAACCTCATGAAACTAAAAGCTCAAATGGAAAAACTGGAAGACAAAAAACACTCATTACAAAACCAAATACCATGAAATTGACAAAGAACTGTTTACGGAAATCAGGGAATTCTGCCCCATAGAAACACAACAATTCTTAACAGAACTATGGGAAGAAAACTACAAAATGGAGGAGGAAAAATCAAGAAAAATCCGGGACAAAAAACCCCACCATGGACTTGGAGCAAAATCTGGGTTCAGAACATACACATACACACGACAAACCAAAAATACAGAACAACGAAGAAAGACATAATCCCCACACACAAACAACCACAGAAAAAAGACTTCCCCCCGAAATGCCAAACGCATGCATATTGGCCAAAACACCCAAGAATAATGAAACTCTCAGTGAAAAACACTTTCCAAATGAAAATGAAAAAGATAATGAAAAGAATCTCCTTATAGATCATTACACAACAAATTTAGCCCAACTATAACACATATGACACCAGAAAAAAACAAAGTAAACCCATTCTCATGTAATAAAAACCACTCTATAAACGACAACACAAGAAATATTTTTAAAACAATACAAGAAAAAATCATTTTTTAAGAAATACCAAGAGAAACCATTTTTAACAAAACAAACCAATGAAAAAAAAAAAAAACAATATAAAAACGAAACAAACATTAAACCAAAAATTATTAATTTATCAAAACATAATCTAAATAAAGACCTAGTAAACTTTCTTGAACTAGGTCTTAAATTTTGCTCTACTCCAAAAAGCAACATAGAAGAAATAAAAAAAGACTTCAAAGAATTTGAAAGAAAATTTAAGCTAATAGAAACATTCAACAATAAAAAAGATACAGATGGCTCCCTGGTAAAGAACAAAACCAAATTCTTCCCAGACAAAAACAACAATAGTGAACTAAACACATTCTTCGAAAAATCATGGAATATCAACCAAAAAGAAAAAAACAACAAAAACCATTTCTCACAAAAACGAAAACAAGCCTTAAAAAATATACCGGAAAATGAAAACGATTATAAAAGAAGCAGAAAAGGGAAGCGCTGTAGTAAACTTAGATAAAACGTTCCACAAAACAAAAATTCAAGAAATATTAAAAGATGAAACCAACTACAAACAAACTGATACAAACATACGCGATAATATAATATCAAAAATCATAAAATTCAGCAAAATACACAATAAATCACAAACTAAAAAAGAAAAAGACTCCTGAACAAATCATATCTCCAAAAGAAGAAATTTCTACAGACTACCCAAAGTTTACAAGTCTAGACAAATACAAAAATCCGAAGAAACACAAAAATCGGAATATATAGAAATTACAGAAACTACAGAAAGGCAGTTTTCTACTAAATTCCTAATTTTTGAACGTAAATAAATCTCTAAAATCCCACGTGACTTATACTGAAAGTGAGCAAACGTCCTCACTTTTCCCATACTTTGCCTCGGCAATCGTGACCCTTGATCTGTTACCTATCAAATATGCATCTGCAAATGTCTGACAAATTTACCATTTCAGGTGCAGGGTAATCATACATATATATATATATATATATATATATATATATGTGTGTGTGTGTGTGTGTATGTGTGTGTGTGTGTGTGTGTGAATATATTACTTGTGTATTTCTAAAACGACTAAATCTTCACCGAACTTATATAAAAATGGAATCACTGAACATAATTTTAATCGTAAAATCTAAAAAAGAAAGCAACAAAAAACAAAAGGCAAAACAAAACAAAAAATAAAACACCTTTGCCATCGATTCTAAAATCTGATTTGATAGGAACAATATTTTATTTATAAGAAAAAAAACCCCAATGATTCTAAATATTTTAAAAAATTTTCTAAATCTTGGAACTACGCAATTTTTATTATTATTGATTGATAAACTTTTGAATTACAAAATAATTCAACAGAAAATAATCAGACTCGTTCAAATATTTACATATAAAGCGTTTTCTCTTTTTTTATTATAAACATACCGCAGAAATTACAATCTATTTTATCACACGCATTTGCAAATTTTTTCGTACTGTACTGGTTATATTGCTGGACTGCCTCCCTATTGATACAGTTTCGAATTTCGTCAATTTTAAGTAGTTAATTTTTTTATATGTATATTTCAATGTGGCCCATTTGGATAAAGTGGCAATGACTTGTACATGTGTGAATATGAGAAACACATAGGAATAGAAATGTGTATGTTGACGATTTCCATTTAGAGATATAGAAGGAGTAAACAATTGATCGTTATAATTTTTTTACACAGACAAATCCAAACAAAAGAAGCTATAGTTAGAAAATTAGGGTCTGGATATTCGGGAAAAAAAAACAGGTTTATATAAAGCCGACAATAAAAAAGAAGATAAAAGAAGTTCATCGTTTCCTCTTGTAACAATGGAAATTGAAATCGTCTTAGTTAAAACAGTTCAATCACGTTCTTTGTGACCAGCGTTTTTTTGTCGGCCGGAAACAAGCGCAATTATCACTGAGACCGTTGGGGGAATTTCCTTCAAAAGAAAGTCATCGATAAGATAAGATAAAAGTTTTCTTCAAAAGAGACCAATAAAAAAGTCAAAGATTAATTTTTCCTACTCTATATGAATCTGGGCATTAGAATATAGAATCTTTTCATGTTAATCAATATATATATATATATATATATATATATATATATATATATATATATATAATATAAATGAATGTAATTAAGTAACATCAGCAAAAGAAGTGTTAAACATTTATTAGGTGTTTATGATAAGTAAAATATGGTACAATTTTATGAATAAAGTTATATTTGGCAAAATAAAAAAAAAAACAATTTGATACGATGATACTTATGCAAATGATTAGCAATAAATTGATACCCATTCTTTAATGAAATTGTAGATTTATGGAGACTTGAAAATATTTGAATACTAATATATAACCCTCGTAAAGTTAAGTCTATCGTCTCAGATAAACTGCTCAATTTACGATCTAAATGAATTTGATTGTTTCTATTATCACCCCCTCTCTCTCTCCCTTTCTCTTTATATATATATATATATATATATATATATATATATATATATATATGTATGTGTGTGTGTGTGTGTGTGTGTGTGTAGTAGTTGTAGTAGTTATTATCGAAAGAGATAGTTCGCGCGAGTAGTTGTTACTATAGAAAGAGATAATGTAAATATATAACGTGTTAAGAATGTTGAATCAGATGTCCAAAATGTTTTCTCTCGAAAACAATTTCAGCTAACGATGTCTTAGCAAATAATATAAGTTAAAGAAATAAGATCTTTACTTTTTCACAAATGTTTATTTTAATTAAGTAAATTGCATTTCATATCGAAAACTGATTTTTTTCTTGGTTTCAAAATCTACAGAAATTTAGGCCACGATTTTGCCTAAAAGTACAATGATTTTTTTTTTCAAGATTTCTAATGTGAATTCTTAGAAAAAAATATCATGCACATGCTTCATCAGTTCTTTTCAAATCAGTCATGCATGGTTCAGCTCGAAAACTTAAACACCTTTTAAAATTTATGTTCAAGACACCGAAAACAGCCTAAGTTGTGAGATAAATCATGCGAATATTTTCATATTACCTGGGCGTATTTCGTTTCATGCCATAAATTAAAACAGTAATAATCATTAAATCTAAAATATTTGTTAATTGACCGAATTTACATTCGGGCTTATGGTTGTGAAACTGATTCTACCAGCTTATTAAGGCAATGCTTTGACGAGGGAAGGGGTTAAAACGATGCAGGTTTAAAACATGACATACTGTATTAACTATGATAGATAACGGCTAACCGACAAGCTGGTTCATTGTTTCTCTCATCCTCTACCTCCTTCAAAACCGCATTCACATGGTATAGGTTAAACCGACTTCAGACATGTATTCATTTGAAGTTTCTTCGGAATTAGTTTCTGAATTTTATACCCAGCCATATTTGTGTTTGTATTCAAATTTTTCCTTTTCCAAGACCAGTTGGCATTTCTAAATTAAAGAGCTCAGTCTGACCAACTACGTATTTACTCAGAGCGGAAGGAGTTGATGGATTCATACGTTAACCAGAGCGAAAGTAAAATAGTCTTGTCCAGGTTTTGAACTCGCGTCGCCGTGTCCATTTTTACGATGATAACCGTTAGATTATGCGCTTCCATCACCTTTGTCTTTCTTATAAAACAAAAATCTTAATTATGTCTCAGAGTCCAGATAAATAGAACTATAGGGTTCCAACAGCAAAACATTCAGTAAGGATCAACCTATTTTCTACACTATTATCTTCGCGCTATTCTAATAACTAGCAATTAATTGCACAACTGAGAAATAAATATAACAATGCAATGACTTTTATTGGGTTATTGCATTTTTTTAGTAGAATAAAGTATTCATGAATGTAAAATTCTGACGTAAGGGTTGTTTAGTGAGGCAGAGGAGGGCAGGTGTCTAATATTAGTTAAGGATCTATTCAGTTCTGCACGAAGGGAAAACGAGACACAAGATCAGATTTATTGTGATTTTAGCTAAAAGCCCGCTGTATGGGATGTATTTTAAGTTAAGTAAACTGACCATGAATTTATTCATATAACTTTTTTTGCTACAATAAACAAAGGCTTTTGTTAGGATGTATACGTTAATAAACGTCATTATAAGGTTAATTGCTCCAGTTAGGCCTTAATCATACTACAAGTGTGAAAATGATAACAGAATGTTTAGAAATTTTGATTTTGCGTGAACCGGAAAATCTTTAGCTCTATACGAGGGGAAAATGAGACACAAAGTCAGATTTATTGTGATATATCCTACAGAAAGCAAACCGCCAAGGGAGCGGATGGCAACTGCTTATTTCTTAGTCTTGAGGGGTGCCTCAGGCATTTGGCAATGAACCCGATCTATACCTATTTTAGAGTAGAGAGCAGGTGCTTGCTCGGGAAAATATTCTCCTGAAACTGAGTCATTCGTGCAATCACAGACCGCTTTGCATGTCTGCTTGGTGGAAGCATTGACAACTAGCATTGTTCAAATGTCCAACGTTGATCAAATGAAGAACCGTGTCTAAAGTCTAATAGTGATGAATAAGAAGCACCGGACATTTAATGGGGTTAGTTTCTAAATTATATTCACAGCTTATTAAACGAAAATGACATCTGCCATTTTCCTCACCTTTATTGTTGATCCGTTTTAGTCATAGAAAATATTTTCTACTCTGTTTCATCTTGACTCGTGTCACAAGAGTTTAAATACCAATCGACCGGAAGAGTGAAATTTAGCTGAAGGAGAGAACAGCGACAGATTGATTACTTTAGCTGGTCAATGTTTTTTGCTGTTGTTTTTCGTGGACAAACCGTGCGTAAAATATATTTTCGACCCTTTACTTTTCTAATATAAAAAGAACTAAACTGTATCATCGTTTGTAAAACTATAGCAATTGGGATAATTCACGATGATTTAATGTAGAAAGAACAATATTTAGCTAAAAGCTCACCGTATGGGATGTATTTTAAGTTAAGTAAACTAACCATAAATTTATTCATATAACTTTTTATAGCTACAATAAACAAAGGCTTTTGCGAGGACGTATAAGTTAATAAACGTCATTGTAAGGTAGATTGCTCCAGTTAGGCCTTCATCATTCTACAAGTGGGAACACGGTAACAGAATGTTTAGAAATTTTGATTCTGCGTGAACCTAAAAATTTACAGGGGAAAACCATAGAGAAATTTTCATAATTTTGGTTTTTAGCTTGGAAATGTTTCATCTACTTGTTTACTTTAAATAGTTAAACAAAAAGATAAAGATCCAATTTAGTTAACCTAATGGACACAAAGTATGTGTACAGTTTAGCATTATACATGAATTGCAAAACGAACTACTTGCTAAATTTGTAAAAATCCTTCGTAATTTTTAAACCTAAAATACGAAAACATGCTTCGCCACCTCACTTTGGTTGTTAGATTTTAAAGGTTTCAGACATTGTTGTCTCCAAGCCTCCTTCAGGTTCTTTTGTCGTAATCTGTAATTTGAGAAATTTTGAACCGAATCCTTTATTCAACCGATATCTTTTATGAATTATTTTCTCCTCTTAGTTATTTTGCACATGTAAGGAAGCTTTTTTTCTGTACAACCCAAGCCAAAGATTGATTTCAAGATTTCAAGGACAATTCAGACATCGTTTTTTTAAGAGCTTTAAAACCTATCGCCATTTTGTCTTTTTTTCTAACAGTATTTGTATGTCTTTATCCTTCTGTCGTCCATACGACATAAGGATAACATTCAGAAGTAGTTCAGCCCTACAAAGACATATCTTACTAATCAAACCTCTTAGAGTAAAACACTTAACTAACAAATTTTCTAGATCATTTCTATCGTAGTGAGTTTAATTCTTACCAGGTGCATCACAATTTTCATCTCGTACAATATTAAACAAAGCTTTGAATATATGAATATTGAAAACAATAAAAGCAATTACTAATTATGCATTTATTTTTTTTTTTATTCGTCCCCTTGTGAATTGTTCCGTTTGAGTCCTGTTTGTATTACAAAGAAAGAAACCGATAAACATTTCCGTTCTGATAAATCTAAAAATTAAAAAAAAAAAAGAAAAGAAAAGGAATGCTTGCATAGGTCTCGCCAAAGCTATGTGAAAATCAGATCATCAAGTGAGTATGAAACAACAAATGCTGATCGCAACGGTATCTTTTTTTTTGATTGACTTTAGTTCATTAAGACTATTTCAGCCAATAAAGGCATTTCGGGTTTTTTTTCTCTTGTGTTATAGAAAGTCATAACACTGAACGTTATGTTATCGGGAACCGATTAAAAACAGCAGCAGCAGCGAAGATAATTTTGTTCAGCTTCTTTTCTTTTCTCAATCGCCTGGCTTGTCGCAAAAAGTACAGAACAGAAGATCGATATTACATTTGAAAACTCAAGAGAAAGACATTTCCTGGTCAAATCTGTGTTATTCGTGACATCAAACAATAGCAGACAGCGAGTCCCGTGGTGAATGTCTTTATTCTTTTCAGTAGAGAGAAATAAAACAGATTCACTCCTGATCTTTTATTTAGACTTGTCTGTATGCCTATCCTGGGCACAGAGAAAATCAAATATTATCATTAAGATTTAAAAGACATCTTTTCAACAAATGTGGCACCTTCATTTACACGGAAATATGTATTCGTATGTCAGGATACATCTTGGCGTATATGTAAGTACATATACACGTATATAAGTATATACACTACACATACCCCTCATATATATATACTGACAGAGGCAGACCTATCTATCTATCTATCTATCTATCTATCTATCTATCTATCTATCTATCTATCTATCTATCTACTCAACACGCGGGACACTGTTGGAGAAGCAGGGACGAGCTCATAAGTGACGTACTCCTATGGACCCCCGCATATGGCCGGGCAAAAGCAGGACGACCAGCTCGAACATACATACAGCAGCTATGTGAGGATACGGGATGTAGCCCTGAAGACATGCTAGGGGCGATGAACGATAGGGAGAAGTGGCGAGAGAGGGTCAGGGATATCCGTGCTGGCGGCACGACATGATGATGATGATGATGATATATCATATATATAGATATATGCATATTATATATATACAAATAAACATGTACATAGACTTCATATATATATACTCATATATATTCATATACACACATTCAAATATCTACTCATATACGTACACTGGCCCAGATCGAGTCATAACGAAGACTGAAAAAATGGTACTTAATATATCCTTCCTTTTCATTCAGCACAATAAGGCACGTATCAAGAGTAAAATGGAGCAATTCAGGGAAAGGAGTTCCGCCCTTCTTACTTTTCGGTGATGTAGCTTTTAAAGAGGGAGTCTTCAGGTCGCACTCAACTGCGGTCGCCAACTTTACTTTTACTGATTGATAGATAGATAGATAGATAGACAAATATAAACACACACACACACACATATGTATCCATACATATATATATAAATATACATCATCATCATCAAGTCACGCTGCTAGCACGGATTCCCTGACACTCTTTCTCCCTCTCTCTCTCTCTCTCTCTCTCTTTCTCTCTCTCTCTATCCCTATCATTCATCGCACTCGGTAGGTCTTCCAAACAACATCATGTATCCACAGAGACATGTTGTAGGTAAGTTCGTGTTAGTCGGCCAATTGGCATGTCCATATGAAGGGATCCATTGGAGAAAATCACTTTTTGGTTTGTCTTTCTTTCTCCAGCAATGTCCTGAGTGTCTTGGTCTAATGAGTAGAGTGTTCGTCAATGGTCTTGAAGACCGCAGTTCAACCCCAAGACGAGTCATACCAAAAACTAAAAAAATTGTACTTGATGCTGCCTTGCTTAGCACTTAGCATTATAAGGTAAGGATCAAGGATAAAGTGGAGCAATCCAGAGAATGGAGTAACGCCCTCTCTTACACCTCAGTGTCGTACCTATTGAAAAGAGAGCATTCCGGCCACTCTTGACGACGACGAGAGATGGGAGGTGAATGGCCGTATAGCTGTTATTTCTGGGAGTATTGCTTCCAGGATTTGTTCAATATATCTCGAAGCCTTTTTAGGCAGTTCCCGTCAAACTTTTTCTTGATACGTTTTGTCAGCGTTCATGTAGTGCATCCGTACAGTAGTATTGACAACCGCAGAATGGAAAATATTCCGCTTTATTTTATCAGATTGATCAAATTACCATATGATTGATAGCATATCGATAGTCGTCCACGCCATTGCTAGTCGCATACTGACACCACTTTCAGTAGATGAGACGCTGCTGCTAAGGTATGTAAACTTGTCTACCTGTTTCAGAGGACTACCATTTAGAGTGGAGATGTCTCCATTTTTGATTAAAACACATGTACTTAATTTTGTTTGCGTCCTGCTGACGGCTCCAGGCTATGCTGCAGAGATTCGGCTTGAGTAGTTGTTTTTGCAAGAAGAGCTATGTTATCTGCATAATTTCGCGTATGTAATAGTTTCTGCGGGATATCATTTGCTCCTTGACTTTTTTTTTTAGTATAAAGCCATTTTTTATTAGATCTGTTGACGTTTGAGTACGTAGTCTGGGCAGATTATAAATAGATATACTGTTAATATATCCCCCTTGCAAAACTCCAGTAAGAGAAGTTTGAGTTTTCATCCGGTGAGCGATCCTTGAATTTCGTGAAACAATTGAGCATCATATGGTTGTAACTGATTCTTTGGGAAGACCATAAGCTTGAAGTATTTGTACCACCCTCTCTCTACGTACGGAATAAAATGCCTTAAAGAAAACTATAAATGAATGTCACCTCGAGGTTTTTTCATTGAACTCCAAAATTTCGACGGATCGTTAGAATCTGTGGTGTTGCGGATCGATTTCTCCAAAAACTTCTGATTTTTCTAAGAAATTTCTCATTTTCTGGTTCGCAGTGATTGAGAAGTTGAACTTTATGAACCTTAACCACGATAGATGTCAGAGTTATGCCTGTGTAGTTCTAATGTTGTATAGAAACACCAAAGTAAAAGTCAGTTCTCCGGACGGAGACACAGATTACTTTGACATTGTAGCAGGGGAACTGCAAGGATACACATTAGCCCCATACCTCTTTATCATCTGTCAAGACTACATGCTTAGAACATCTATTGATAAAATCAAAGGAAACAGTTTCAAGTTAACAAAGGAAAGAAGCAGAAGATACCCAGCAAAAACAATTACCGACGCCGACAACGCCGAAGACATTGCACTTCTGGTAAATGCACCCATCCAAGCTGAAACCCTGCTACATAGTCTGGGACGAGCCGCTGCATTAGCTTCCATGTCAATGCTCACAAGACGGAATATATGTGCTTTAATCAAACAGGCGATATCTACACACTTAACGGTAGCTCCCTGAAACTAGTGGACAAGTTCACCTACCTAGGAAGCAGTGTCTTATCAACCGAGACAGACATCAACACGCGACTAGCAAAGGCATGGACAGCTAACGAAGTCAGTCCTTACCGATAAAATAAAACGCAGTTTCTTCCAAGCAGCGGTCGTCTCGATACTGCTATATGGATGAACAACATGGACGCTAACTAAACGTATGGAGAAAACGCTCGAAGGAAACTAAACAAGAATGTAGCGAGCAATATTGAACAAGTCCTGGAGGCAGCACCCCACAAAGCAGCAGCTATTCGGCCGCTCACCACCCATCACGAAAACTATCCAAGTTAGAAGAACCAGATATACGAGACACTGCTGGAAAAGTAGAGATGAACTCATAAGTGACGTACTCCTGTTGGCCCCTTCACATGGACGAACAAAGGCAGGACGACCAGATCGAACCTACATACAGCAGCTCTGTGCCGATATAGCCCTGAAGACCTGCCAGAAGCAATAGATGATTGGGAGGGGTGGTGAGAAAGGGCCAGGGATATCTGCGCTGATGGCGTGACATGATGATGATGAGTTCTTTGTGATTAAGGGGTGAGCTTTCTTCGGGAAAAGAAGGATGCAGCATTTTGCCGATTACTCTATTGTGTTCTGGTTATATAGTGTTCTACAAAATCGAAATGGTAAGTCACTGAATTTCTTTGTCTTCTGTAGTTCTGGGGATATTTCGTTGACGTTGGCAGATTTTCTGCTTTTAATTTTGTCAGTACTATGTTGAGTTCTTCTTGAGTGAACTCTCCTAGTTTGATGTATTATTAGCAATTTATAATTTTGTGAAAGATTTATCTGAGGCTTTTAGGGAATTTCTAAGCAGATTCTTGAAATGCTTTTTCCACATGTGTATTCGTTCTTCTTGGCTGGCAGCTTTTACTTTTGCCCTGGAGGTCTTTTTCCTTTTATTCACTTCAATTACTGTCTTCATGCTATTCTAGATGGTCAATATTCTACCGAGTATCTTATTTCATATTTCTAAACTTCAGTGCATTCATTCTGTTCTTTTTGTATGTGTTAATTAATTCCCTTGGTGCCTTCTAAAATTTCTGCGCGTTGGAATTTGTATAGTTTCTTTTATCAATAAGGATGCTATTTTCACGTTATCTTGTTTTTTTTCCAAACTGTTAGTGCATCCCATGGAACCCTACTACATGAGTGTTGCATCTGTTATTTTAGGAGTAAGTGATTTTGTTACAGCAATTAAGAGGAATGGCGGTGGGGGCAATGTTAGTGAATAGCAAGAATAATCTTTGAAGTCAGGTGACCAAAGTTTACAACATAGTTAAGGAATTTCACCATTTGGAAGCAGGATTCAAATTAACGTACCCCACAATATAATTAGTGAAAGAAAAAAAAAATTGTTGGACTTTAACTAAGTTAAAACTTAACAAATTAAAAAGAATATTTTCTCTTTTTTTATTATTCTTAAAATATAACAGCAGAAACCATGGGATAACCACAAAGCTGGGTCAACAGTGCGCTTCACCTGATGTTGGGTGGAAGAAACCCCAGGCAAACGGCCATGATCATATACTTCAGTCAGAAACAAACAAAGGGTGGCGTCTATTGACGAAATAAAAAAAAACCTAGCCCTCGAAAGATTACCATGATTAATTCAAACCATGTATCCAAACCGTATCGCC
>OY757911.1:66802729-66832729 GCA_963585895.1 Sepioteuthis lessoniana | reverse complement strand
CATAGCTGCTGAATGTACGTTCGAGCTGGTCGCCCTGCTTTTGCGCGGCCATGTGTGGGGATCCATAAGAGTACATCTCTTATGAGTTCATCTCTGCCTCTCCAGCAGTGTCCTGCATATACCTACATATATATATGTACATATATAAGTAGACACATGCATATATATATATATATATATATATACATAAACAACATACATATATATATACAAACACCCACATATGTACACACATCTACACACACATATGTATACACTCGCTCATACACACACACACACACACACACACACACACACATATATATATATATATAGAGAGAGAGAGTCACACATACATACACACATATCACAAATACACTCATACATGTATACGTATGCACACACACACACACACACACATATATATATATATATATATATATATATATATATATATATATATATATAAGACAGTGTTTAACCCAGTAAGTCCGGAGATGGGAACAATTCCATACAATCATTTATTCCATTATTTTTCCCATTATCTTTAATTTGAATTTTAATTTTTTGGGACTGGTTTTGAAAAATAAAGGAATAAATAGATTATAAAAAAATAACTACGACTTATTAAATTGATGAATGAATTAAAATACGAATTATTATAAGTAAATTTTTAGTTCTGTTATTGAAACGTAATTTAGTGGGGATTTTACAGTGAATAACATTAGTTTTAGATAGAATTATTTCAATGTAATGATTAAAATTTACGATATGTCTGAATAATAATTCTTTATATAATACTTTGGATAGTTAGACATGCATTTTTGTAGCTGTTATTTTTTCTTCTGTTAAATTTGAGGTATGATAAGACCGTATGTTCTATACAGGAACATGCCCAAATAAGTTGATACTTATTGCTACTTGATTTGGAAGGGTTAGGTTTATGTAGGCTAAATAAAGTTAATTTTTTGTCTGCTGTCAATAGTGAAAGAGTGATTTTTCATCCATTTTCTGAAGAAGTTCGTTAATTTTTTAGATCATTGATTTATATCAATACTTTTTACTTTTTAACCGGATGGAAATAAATTTATTATCTTAATGTGACCGATTGTTTGTTTTTATTTTGAATATATATATATATATATATATATATATATATATATATATATATATATATATACATATAAATTGTTCGCTAATGGCCCGGGTGGCCTGGGTTCAATCTCAGGTCGAGTCATACCAAAGAATTTAAAAATGGTACTTGATGCCTCCTTGCTTAATACTTAGCATTATAAGGTACGGGTCAAGGGTAAAGTGGAGAAATCCTGGGAAAGGAGTAGCGCCCTTCCCTACACCTTGGTGTAGTAGCTATCGAAAAAGGAGACTTTTAGTCACCCTTGACTATATATATATATGTGTGCGTGTGTGTTTGTGTGTGTGTGTCACTGCCGACTATAAACTATTGAGTAAGTCTAGCAGATCATCACTTGTTCAATGCTTAATCATTCTTTTCTGATGTATTAAACTCAACAAATAGGTTAAAATTTGGAAAATGTGCGATTGGTCGATTGATTATTTTTGTAGGACAATATTTTACGTTGTGAGTAAGTGAATTTTTAATGATGGTAAATGTCTTTTTGAAATAATCTAATTATATGGGTATATTCGTATTAATCACTGTGTGGATATAAGTTCTTGTATGCGTACTTTTAAGGATTTAAGTGTTAATATATTTTCATGTTGAAGGTGCAGATGTAACGGTTTTCGTTCTAGAAAGTAAACCGAATTTCACGTAGCGCTAATCCTCTTGGGAGAGGTATGAATCTAACTATTCTCACTTCAGCAAAAGGTAAATAGTAGGACTGACTTGGCTGTTTAGTATTGGTGTGGCAGCTTGTTTAGGATAAGGAAAAATGATTAAAACCAGTTGTAGACCTGGAAAGTGATAGGCTACTCCAGGCTATTCTTGACACGCTACATGGCTGGACAAAAACTTCGTTGTAAGCGAGTTCGAACTCCAGTTGCACTATTATGTTCACTTTCAGATTAATATCCTTGTGAAATATATGAGCCCTCTTATCCCCCAGTGATGGGTTAAAATGTATCACGACTGTTATTCGACAAGGATGGCTTTGGCATTAAATAACTTACAAAGGTTGATATGCCATTAAATAAAAAACAAACAAACCAAAACTAATTCAGCTAATTACTACATGTCATGACTTATTGATCCACTTTTGCATCGATATAAAGTCATCGATATTGAATTATATCTCTTCTTCAAAATTATAATCTAGACTTATCGGTAGGGTTTCAGTGGCCAACAAATTTATTAATTGTAATTTGCCTTTGAGTGTCGCTCATAAGGTCCGGAGACGATCATGTCTGTTCTCCCAATAATTATGCACTCACCCTATTCCCTTGTCGGCCGATTTAGAGTTGAAGTTGCTGTTCCAATCAGTGAAAATAAATAAATGAATAAATAGATAAAAAAAAAGATAGGAGTAGAAGAAGAAGAAAATTTTTGTGAAGGAGATGAAAACCGTTTCGAAAATCGATTCAATATTTTATTACTTGAATGATGAAATTGGTTTCCATTGAAATCAATAAAACGTTTGTACTAACATCACCACATCAATAACATCCCACTTCATTCATTTACCCGAATTTTTATTGTGTAAATTTAGTAGGACAAATTATGTATGTGTTTTAAAAAGGGTGCGTATAAGAGGTCAGGAAACACGCTGTTTATTTCTAATGCGGATGCTTTTGCGTATGCCAAGTGTTTGGCCATGTTTATTCTGATAGCAGTTAAACGAAGTTAACATAGCTTTTGACAGCGACCTCACTGGGTACGAATTACCGCAGAGCATAAATTTAGTTTTGTGAGAGACGAAGCACAAGTCACCAAGAATATTTTGTTTGCATAAAGAAACTAAATAAAGAAAGAGACATGTCTTTTATTTTCCTTGTAAAAAACACTTAATAACAATGGTTCGTGTTGTTTTAAAAGACCCAAATAAACATACACAAACCAAGTCAAAATGAGAATAAATATCCATATATCTATTTATATTTATGTATGCATGCATGTGTGTCAGTATGTATATGTGTGCGTATAATGTATGTGTGTCAGTATGTACATGTATCCGTGTATTTGTGTGTGTCAGTAAGTACATGTATGTGTTTATGAATGTGTGTCAGTATGTTCATGTGAGCGCGTAATGTTGAAATATATTAAGGGAGTGCAAATGCTTCCTACGAAAATCAGCTTTCTTGTTTTGATTCTCATTATTTTGTAACATATTGACCTCCGACCCGGCCGAGCTGTCAAATAAGAAATGCACCTGTGTAAATTACAGGTGCATCCGATCGAAGATATCAGGGAATAACCTTGACTGTGGACGGGTTGAATTGAGTGCAGATGCGACGCTCACTGAAGCAGGTGGATGTCAAACAATTATATAACCCGGTGCTACAGGAAGTTCGAGTTAGTTTGAGTCAGAGTTTTGGAGATAAGATGCCAGCGCGAGAACCAGCTCAAGACTGAGGGCTTGCGGCCTTCAGGGCCCCCGGCTGAGCAGCCCAGGAGAACGAGAAAGAAGTGCTGCAATAGCCAGAAGAGCTAGGGGTCAATATGTTGAAGTTTTGTTCTGTCTCCAACTCACCTCTCACACATAACCCTTTCGCAACCATTTCGAATAAAGTGTGAGAGATATATTTTTCTAAAGAACTGTGTTTCGTTCGTCATTATTGTGTTGACTATGTTTCCGCGTGTATGCATGTATATGTGTATGGTCGTATATATATTATACGGCTATGCAACAATTTGTTTACTTTTGATGGCAAATAAACTTTCGTTGATAATCTAATAACAAAGACATGCTTGTAGAAAGCAGAAGTGATAGGATTTAACCCATAACTGAGATATAAGGGGGTTCATACGTTTCGCAAAGGTATTAGTCCGAACGTGAACGTAATAGCTTGACTGGAGTTTGAACTTGCTTACTACGATGTCATAGTTGAGGACGTTAACTATTACGTGAAGGAGACTCCCCTCCCTTCATTCTCAAGTTTTCAACAAAAACGTTAAGACATCTACAAGTACCTAATATTATTTTTATATACAGTATGAAATTGTAGAATAAATTCTATATAAATCCAAACATGATTTAATTTTTTTTTACTTTACAGACTTTTGAAAATTTATTGTAGTCAAAATAAAATCTTTAATTTCGCTAAACATTCATGTTAGTTTCTAAAACTAAAGTCGATGATTAATGTAATAGTCAATGATTTTCTCAGATAAATAATTGATAGTAGTTTCTTATTATTGATTTTTTTATTTTTAATTTTATTGCAACTTCCACATCATTATTTTACTTTAAGCAACATGAATCCAAATGGACCGAACCAGCCACTTCCACGTTTTGAACGTTTATCCTTTATCTTTGGAAAATCCGCCTTTTACGATGGCAGCTTTAACCCTCAGACTATTAAGTCCTCTCAAATTAAATCTGTATGATATACCTATATTCTTAATTTTTCCGCTTTTTTATAAACAGGCGACTGGTTTTGTTTGGTTTCTTTGGTGAAACATTTGTGGTTATTTTATACCAAATCCGTCCTTGTAGAAAAACCGTACTTAACCCACAGCTGAGAAGGACGTAAGGGAGTACGTTTTCGAAGGGTATAATTCCAAAAATGAACATAATAGAGCGACCAGAGTTCAAACTCGATGACTTCGATGTTGTAGTCCTGCACGATAACCACTACGCCCCGGTGACTCTCCCCGCGATCTGTTTTTATATAATAGAAGATTTTGATGTAAAATTTCCTAAGGATAAGTGATGAGAATTTAAAAATCATCAAAGGCTTATATTTTTGTCCGATATATACTTCTTCATTAACAGTCGAATAATAACAATCTGAGAGTTGTGATTAGAAATATCATAATTAAAAATCAATAAAATCAAATCAAAATTGAAAAGGATCAGCAATTCTTTTCCCTAGAAATTCTTAGATTGTCACATGTAATACTTGAACTTCATTGTTTGAAACCAAAATCAATTAAGGCGCTTGAAATCAGGTTATATCTTAATAGACACAGTTTTTCATTAAAAACTATCACTTGGAAGGACTCAAACCGACCAATTCTTTGGGTTTATTTTTCTCGTATAAGATAGATAGATAGAAAGGTTTTTTTTTTATAAGCATGCAGTTTATCTGTTAGTAGTAATTTACCAAGTTTTTTGCTTAGATGTCGTACAAGGCTGCATGAATGCGGCACCTAATGAAAATCGAACTCACTCGTGAAGGCTTGTTAGTCTATCTTGCTAACCATTACACCACCACTTGTTAGTCTTGATTTCAATCCTTGTATCAGTCTGCGGCGTTCATAGTTTTGATTCAGTTTAACAAGACTAAAACCACGAGGACAAAGCAACTAATAAAAATTAATCAATATGAGTTATTTTCTAAGCAGGGACAATGAAATGAAAACAACCTAACTGCATGGATTGAATAAAAACTTCAATTTGAAATTTCCCGAATATAATCAAATTTCGTGAGAACCCGAAGATCGAAGGATCCAATAACCGAAAAGTTGAAACTATTTCAGCGACTGTTTGAATAGATCTGTGTACATGATACTGTAGATAGTTTAGGTATGAGATTTTTGTGTTTTTTTTTAATTCTCCTTTACCTTTGTTTAAATTACACAGAAAAAAAATTGGAGGAATTTTGAATGGTGTTTTGCAGAATTCTTACAAGCTTTCAAAAGGATTTTCACTAGTTGATTATGCCCTCATATTTGCGTTGTTAAGGATTGCATACTTCTCTGCATGAATACGGTATTCAACGATTGGGAAGAACAATGTATAAGGTATGAAAATAATTAAAGACGTGTAAGAGCGGCATAGATTTGAAGTAATAATGTTTCAACTTTGAAATCATGAATGACCTACATAATCATAAGTAAAGGTTTTTTGAACATACACAAAATTATGCCCACTTTCTCTCTATACACACACGTATATATATATATATATATAAGTTGTCGAGGGCGATCTGAAGGCCCCTTTTTCAATAGCTACTGCACAGATGTGTAGGGGAGGGTGTTACTTCTTTTCCTGGATTGCTTACTTACCCTTAATCTGTGCTTTATAATACTGTGTGTTAATCAAGGAGGCATCAAGTACTATTTTTTGATTCTTTGGTATGACTCGACCCGGGATTGAACCCCGGTTTCCTGAATCACTTATCGAACCCTGAGGCACCAGTGGAGAAATGGATATCGTTGTTGGAAATGGACTTGGAAACCTGAGTTCAAATCGTTGAATGCTGGATGAAGCATTTTTGCATTTCACATAGTGTTTATACCCGTCCAGCTAAGGATAAAGAGTAGGGCAACCTGAAACTTTAACTTTGGTATGACGACAAGTTTGGGAGAAGGAATTCAAACCCGTTAAACTCCACCTAAAATTGACTATTTCGTATCTTGCTCATGTGGAAAGGATGTACACACAAGCACATACATACGTATATATATATATATATATATATATATATATATATATATATATATATATACATATGTGTGTGTGTGTGTGTGTGTGTGTGTGTGTGTGTGTGTGTGTGTGTGTGTGAAAGAGAGAGGGACAGAAAGAGAGAGTGAGTAGAGAAGAGAACAGATTGTTTCAAAAATAATTTAAAAGCATTTAGATTTTATGTTATGATATTAATCACATAATACTATATTCATCAACAATAGAGTTTAGCAGTTGAAATGCCCATGGCATGCACTAGCCTCATTCATGCATCCATTTCTTTGGGTTGTGTCAATTGTGTGATTTTCCTTGAACGAAAGAATTTCGCATATAAATCATAATTGTATTAGAGACGAAAGTAACAGGAAATTTCCTAAGTCTATACTGATAAATAAGTATATAAGTATAAATATATAAGCTTTCGATTAAGATATTTGGTTAGACTAGATATATAAAGGATTTCAATAGTTTAGATACAGGCCATATTTATTTACAGGAAAAGTTCTCGATGATGTTTTCGAATGTATATCTTGCTCACAAAGTTAATATTCTTTGAAAGCTATTATTTCAACAACTGTTGTTTTAACGTCTACAAAGAATGTAAAATAGTTTAAATTCATGTGAGCGAAATTACGTTTGCTTCTATTTTGAAACA
The DNA here is from genome assembly GCA_963585895.1 of Sepioteuthis lessoniana. Classification (NCBI taxonomy): domain Eukaryota; kingdom Metazoa; phylum Mollusca; class Cephalopoda; order Myopsida; family Loliginidae; genus Sepioteuthis; species Sepioteuthis lessoniana. The sequence continues at coordinate 66,825,547 of OY757911.1, read as the reverse complement.
CTCTGTAAACTCAAGCTGTTTATGCCACACCTAATATCAAAATTTAGATTTAACAAACAAATACATCAAAACTCTTATTCACAGTCATAATTTACACGCTGAAACAAATCTTGGTAGAGGAGAAAATGAAACGACAACCACACTTGTATTTCAAATATGAACAGTCAGTTGGTTTAAGTTTTTTTTTCGCTGAACTTTATTTATTGTTTCGCCTTCCTGGAATTATAGAATATAAGGCGATTTATTATAGCACCAATCACAGCAAACTATTGAAAATAACTAAAATCTTGTGGTTAAAATTCCTTTTTCATATAGAGATCATGTGTTTCACCGAAAACTGTTCTCACGATTGATTCTGCCACAGTTCGATTATATTATGCGTAAGCGAATGCGTATATGTGCAGATAGGAGTATATATATATCTTTATATATATATATATATATATATATATATATATATATATATATATATATATTTGGTATGATTATGTAAGTTTGTGTATGTGTACTTGAGAGAAAGGGAGAAATTTCACTGTACAGATGAGTTTGTATGTAGATGTATGTGAGAGTGTATGCATGCAAGAATCTACATGTGTGCGTGTATGAAGCCGTGTGTATATGAGTCTGAGAGTGTTCGAATGGGAGTATGCATGTAAAAATGAGAGAGTGCATTTACGTCAAATGCTTGTGGGTGCGCTAAAAGACGTATGCATGTGCGAGAGAAATATTTTACGTCATGGATAATATACATATATTTGCAGGAATTACTAAGCGTGTACGCTCATTGGTCTAGTGGCTAGAGTATTCGTCAATGGTCCGACAGACTTGGGTTCAATCCCAGGTCGCGTCATACCAAAGACTTTAAAAATAATACTTGATACCTCCTTGCCTAACACTCAGCAATATAAGTTACATATCAAGGGTAAAGTGGAGTAACCCTGGGAAAGGAGTAGCGCCCTCCCATACACCTACGTGTAGTAGCTATTGAAAAGGGAGCCGACAGGTCGCCTTCGATAACGGTCACCCTCGATAACGGTCGCCAACTTTACTTTATATATATATATATATATATATATATATATATATATATATATATATATATATATATATATATTGTTTTTAAAAGCGTGTGAATTATAGAATATTTTGAAAAGGATTAAATTATTTCAAAATCCTAAAAAAGGGGAATTTCTCCTCAAAGAATTATTTCAGTGACAATACAGTTTTTATCGGACGAAATAAAAATGGGATATTATCCATCGAAAAAGCCTGGAGGAAGGGGTAAACTGATAAAAAAAATATTACCGTTAGCCAGAAGAGTTGGCACGGGTAATATTGTTTTCTCCACGTTGTCCAATGGGGTTGTTAAAAAGTAATGGTGTATAAAGTTGTTTTGGGATATACAATTCCAGTTTACACACACACACACACACACGCATATATATATATATATATATATATATAGTAACACAGAATTTTATATGTGGTATATCATTGACTCAGTGTGAAAACCTGTGTGCCGATGTCTATTATCTGCGCCAGAAGGAATTTCCCGGAATACATGCCATATTTAAACAAAAAATAACTTTCGGAAATAAATCTTCGTCGATTTTTATTTCTGTCAAGTTAATACGCACACAAATATTTTCAATAGTTAAGGAAATATAAACTTACACAATAAAGAAAAAACCTGAATGGAAATATTAATGATTTAGTTTAGTAAAGGGAATAGTAATTTTGTTGGTAAACGAATTTATCTTTCGAGAAAAGTTAAGTTAACGTTTTTATTTTGTTTGGTTTCTTTTTTAATGGCACATCAACTAATACCAAATAAATACTTTTAGAAGAATAGAAGTGATACTATTTAACTTATTGCTTTGAGGAGACAATGAGGCTTATAGCTTTCTCAAAGGTATTAGTCGGAAAACGAACGTTAAAGTGTGGCTGAAGGTCGAAGTCTCTTGCTACCATGTTGCAGACTAACGCGTAGACATTTTATTATAAGACTAATGTTGTTGGTTCGGGGTGATAATCAAGATCGATAACAATACGATTGCAGACGAAATTAATAATAAAAGCTTAAAAATATTTCATTAAAAAATACTATTAAAAACATTGAAAATCAAAAATAAAACATTGTTATTTTCCCTCAAACATATTCTAATAACCTGTTTTAAACTTGTTAAAAATGAGCTATTCTTAAACAATTTATTCAAATTAGGCGTTAAAAATAGTCAAGTTTTATAGCAGGTTACTCAGAAACCTATTATTAGCAGAAAGAAGTGATTGTTTTGGTTACCCAAGCTAATTTAGAATCCAGATCCGGAAAAACAAACAAACAAACAAACAAACAAACAACACTACAAAAAAAACAAAAAAACAAAAAAAAAAAACCAAACAAAAAACAGAACTTCTTCATATAGAGAGGTAAGCAGACGTGTAAATATATGTTTGTATTGACAAATAACCTGTGTGTGTGTGTGCGCGCGCACAAGTCTGTCTCTATGTGCATGTTAGTTACTAATCTGGCATAGGGTGGGCTGAAATGTTTTTCGGCTGAAAAACTTATGATGACTTTTTTGACTAATTTAATTAAAGCACTGCAGTACCGGTGGAAGAAGTGTGGATTCTGTTGAAAAATAAATCCTATTCGGTCACATTATATGAGAGTATTTTCATGCATGAAATTTTTAGCCAAACCTTATATTATAGATTTCGTCAACTCTAACGGCATCAGGAAAAATAGACTGGTTTTTAAATTCAAGGTCTACCAAAAGTAAAATATTTTTTCCTCGAATGTTTTATGCTATACGTATTTACAAAGATTAGTTAGGTGTAACACAGGTCCAACAGTGTGGAGTATTAAGTGCATATTGTACATATTGCATAGTGGGGGATGTATTCGTGATGTAACGGTTAAAACGCTGGACTGCAGAATCGTAGTACGCGAGTTGGAACTCCAGGTGCGCTATTACGTTCATTTTCGGACAAATACTCTTGGGAAAGGTATGAACCCCCTTATACTCCCATGTATGGGTTAAATAGTACCACTACTGTCCTTCTAAAAAAGGATGGATTGAGCATTAAATAACCTGCGAAGGTTAATATGCCAGTAAAAAATAAACCAACAATATTACATAGTAATGGATAGTGAGATTAGATGACTATGGCACCACATATGTCTCTATACCTCTAGATGTCCAGACATAAACTACATAGGTTTTTCTTGAGCAACAATAGCAGAAATATATAAGATATATGTGAATACTGGACAAACTTCAGCAGCACACACAAACTATAAGCGCCCAGAAGAAATACAAGAACAGGGTTGCCTGATCTTGACAAAGAAGGTAAACTCCCGACGAACGATAACATCATTTCAAATCACGCACTTATTCAACGCTGGTGTCACTAAGCACATCAGTGAACGCAATGTACATCAGACATTGCATCTCATAGAGATTCTTAATCGTTGACTAACAAGAGTAGCATTATTATCGCTACGAAACCGACTGCCGTGGAAAACTTGAGCTATATGACTTGGTCATTGGAGTCACGGTTTTAGAAGATATCTGATTTGTGTAGAGGAAACTGCATGAGACAATAAAACTAGAATGTCAGATGAGTGTTGTGCAATCTGTGGTGAATAAGTAATGGAACAGCAAGTATAATATAATTAGGGATTCTGATTAATTGTTTTAGTTAATTATATAATTTTAGTGATAAATTGTGTGCTAGTAAAAATTCTGAGTTTGAAGTTACAAATTTTCAAGTTGGAAAGGTCAAAATCGAGTTAACTTTGTTTGCATCCACATGTTATATCAGATGTCCAAATAAAGAGTGAACAGAGTTTTTGAAATCAGATCTAAGCGAGATATTAGAATTAAAAGTTTGGATATGATGTCAGCTGATATTAGAATGACGTGGCTGAAAAGTTATGACTATGAATTATTAACAGATTGGTTTAGAGAATAATTAGCAGAATATATAAAAGAAGTGTTCTAAGATAAAGGGGGACAATCGAAGAGCTAAAAGGGGAGTCAGTTGGTCGGTTGGTCGGTTATAATTCGTGCTACATTCAAAGACAGAGGCGATCGAAATCCTTTATTTCATTCTCTATCGTTTCGTGATGACTACTGTAAATGTTGCAAATCACCAAAAACAAGTAAGTCAGCGTGCGTGACAACTTTCATGTTTAGTGCCGCGGTGTTACACAAGGAAAACTGCAGTCTGTTTCGAGAAGTGTGATATAGACAGACTTTGTTGCAGACTATTTATACGTAGTGAAATTGTTTGTTTCAGCAAGATAACGCTACCAAAAAATCGCGTGCTAGAAAGATAAAACTAGTTGACGAAAGTGCAGCTGATTTGTAGTTTATTCACAGGCCTTCAAACTCACTATATTTAAAACATATCAACTATATATGTGACATGTTGCAATCATACATACGTAATAAACGTAACTCAGTTACGGAAAATACTTGATTGTGCAAAGATAGATATAGCAATAAAACCACAGAGATCCCATGCTGCATCACGTAACCACCTGATATGACACTAAACAATCTTATAGTGAGGCTCTAGTAATAGCTGGAGCTTTGGGAAATGTGGAGTTCCCCTTAATTGCCATTGGTCCCAGGTCCAGTCTAGCCCGAAATGATTGCACCTGATAGTGTCAATTAGAACTGTTTGACATTTGATATACATATATATATATATATATATATATATATATATATATATATATATAAAATTAACTCTACATCCATGGTCTAATAATAAGAAAAGCATTTTTTGTATAATAAATATTTTTCATTCTAATCTTCCTTTTTGTCAATGCACTTAATTCAGGAGTGAATATAATTCACATAGATCGAACGTAATATATAGATATATAACAGGGTGGATCAATGTCCCACAGTCTGAGACAGTAATTAGACAGATATTGATTTGGTGTATATATATATATATATATATATATATATATATATATATATATATATATTGTTTTGTTTTATCCTCAACTTCATGAAACTTTAAAATAGTTCCCTCCACTAATTCAGCGTTGTTTATTTCATCTCTAATGTTCTTGAATTCGTTTTACATAATGGTTTACAAGTCACGGTTTCTTTGTTTAAGGGCATATTAACCTTTGTGGATTATTTAATTCCGAATCTATTCTTTGAGATGAACAGCAGTGGTACTATTTAACCCATAGCTGGTGGGATAAGGGAGTTCATACATGTCCTTAGGTTATTTGTCCGAAAGTGAACGTAATAGCGAGACAGGAGTTTGAACTCGTTTGCACGTTAGGCATTTCGCCAGGTGGACTGTATGTTATTCCATATATTTTGTTATGCAAAACCAATCATCTCCGATGTCGCCAAAAGCATCAATCCACAGATAAATAGATAGATAGATAGATAGCGATTCTAATTTAAAAGTAACATATATACTGAAATATTGGAAAATTTTGAGTATTGCGTTGTTTTACGACAGTTGTCTGTTTAAAAGTAGTATTAGTGATTATTGTTAGAATTCCAATCTCCACCCAACTTGACAATCAATAAATAAAATTTTGCCATTAAACCTGTGCATAATCATTATCGATTGGCTTGAAATAAGAAATATGCTGTTATCTCAACCACCAAACGATCAAAATATCGTAAAATGTAGCGTAATTGTTAATCATAAAATGAACGTCTCTTTATTAGCGCATAGAACATGTGTGAGATATTAGTTTGCAATAATTGATTACATCGCATTAAATATGTGGAAAGATGTCTGATGGATCAATAAGTCAAGAGCCATTTACGTAGGTATAGGTGAATTATGATCTGAAAAGTTTATTGTATTCTCTTCGATCTCTGGGATTGATACTAACAAATAAATTGAGTAAATTACAAACGAAGAGATTATGCTGACAATTAAATATTTATTGTTTGCGCGCGCTCGTAGGTGTAAGTATGTGTTTAGCTGAATGATTTTTCCGATGGCTCAGATAGGTTTTCAAAAACTATGAATTGTAACCCATGAATGGTCGGTCTTTGGAGGTGCAGAGTCCAGTTAGGGACATATGTATTCAATGTGTTGATGGGTGTAATAGGTGAGTCGAGAGTAGATTACACCCTTGCAAGGGATGCACTTAAGTGCAGGGTTCAATTGGCTTAAGGCCGGCTGTGAATATATGTGTGTGTGTGTGTGTGTCTGTGAGAATGTGTGTCCATATAGACTACTTGAATATTGCGTTGATTATATGAGAGTAGCACAAGCAGTTGATCCGCGAATAAACTGAACAGCTTAGTTTTTTGATTTTAAACAATATCTGAAATATTTTAATGTTCGGCACAATGTTCTTTTTATTACTCACTTTGACTCGAAGGAACCCCACTTAAACTAGTAGAAAAATTCACTTACCTAGGAAGCAGCGTCGAATCAACCGAAAAGGACATCGAAACGAGGTTAACGAAAGCATGGACAGCTATCAATAGGCTATTGATTATATGGAAATCAGACCTAACCGATAAAATGAAACGCAGTTTCTTCCAGGCAGCGGTCACATCGATACTGTTATATGGCTGCAGTACATGGACGCTAACAAAACGGCTGGAAAAGAAGCTAGACGGCAATTACACAAGAATGCTGCGTGCAATCTTGAACAAGTCCTAGCGGCAACACCCCACAAGACACCAACTGTACGGCCACTTGCCTCCAATCACGAAAATTATTCAAGTTAGACGAACCAGACATGCAGGACACTGCTGGAGAATCAGGGACGAACTCATAAGAGATGTACTCTTATGGACCCCCACACATGGCCGTGCAAAAGCAGGACGATTAGCACGAACATACATTCAGCAGCTATGTGAGGATATGGGATGTTGTCCTGAAGACCTACCTAGGGCGATAAACGATAGGGAGGAGTGGCGAGAGAAGGTCAGGGATATCCGTGCTACCAGCGCGACATGCTGATGAAGACGTTTAAAAGGAATATGTATGTATTTGTGCTTAACACACACACACACACACAAACACACACACATATATATATTTGCGTAAACTTAGACTAATATAAGCACAGAGCAATCTCTTTGTGAATATGGTGGAGTAGAATTCCATAACAGTTATCGACACGGAAGACGGAATTGCCTGACAGCTTGAAAATAGTCAGAGATTGCGCATGTTTACTTAGATTAAGTAACCTTTGGAGAGGCATGAATTTGCTTATCCTTACTTTTCCCCCACACTCAAAATCTTGAAAAATTATGTTCCTCCCATAACTTCCAGGAATTAGCAGCAAAAATTGTTGCACACCAAGTACACACAGATTATATATATATATATATATATATATATATATATATATATATATATATATATTTATCGAGAGAGAGAGATTGAGAAAGAGTGAAAGAGATACATATAGAGAGATAGGAACGCAATTGAATGTCAAGGAAAATAGTTGGAAGCAAATATTAATTTCTCATAAACATCTGACAGTGATATCGACTTTCAGGAATGAAAGCAAGAAAAATGACTGTGTCATTTCCAACCCAAAGCGTCTATTTAAAAGCATCTGTCCAATTGCCGGCATACGAACACCCACTTTGCCTTTTTCATCCACCCTGGACGCCTCGTGTTCGCACTGAATTTTATTATACACCACCTTATGAAATTACAGTGTCATGCATAAATCGATAATGTAGACTATAGTTGCTTCTAACGTGATATGAATAATCAACATTAGAATACATTCACTTGCAAATGCAGTAAAGTAGTTAAAATCTAGTATTCTAAATTTGGAAATCTTTTGCTCAATTTCCGATGTAGTGTTTATAAACTAATACATATGTACCGGACCCTTTCAGAGTAATCAATTTAAAGGAGTAGTAAAAGCAAAATGACTATGATGGTTGTTGAACACAGTGAAAAGAAAGGAAGGGATTTTATCCATAAATAGATTCTTGTCTTGATAGCTTTTCTCTATTGTTTCAGCATAAAGCCCTGTTAAAAATATTTCATCGCTTCCAGTTTTAGTACCTTTAAATGAGTGTGTATCGCTGTTTATTTGTGATATACAAAAGACGGTAATTTCCATATGGATATTTGCGCGTAAACTCTCTTTAAAAAAAAGCAATATTCAAACTAAACGCTCTTTATATTCTCTTTTCAAGAAATTCTAGCAAATGAAAGTTGTTCTTATTACACACCTTTGTACAACCGTACTAGCTGATAATAGATTATCATTCTAGCTGTTTATTATTTTTGACAAGTTTGCATTGAAAGAAAATCGTCTTTATTGTTTCTTATATGAAAGCATAAATCATATCAAAAAGAAAACCTGGTCGAAAATAATACTGAAAAACTTCATCTTAGAGATTCAGGCAACATAAGACCATTATCAAATTCTATCTAACCGGTGATGAAGTAGCTAACGTTCTGGACTGCGACATTCAGTTGTGCTATAACATTCACTTTCGGACTAATACCCTTGGAAAAACTATGAATCCTCATGTCCCCACCTTGCTATGTGTTAAATACTACCGCTACTATACTTCTACAAGTATGGATTTAGCATCAAATAGCCCACGAAGGTTGATATGCAGTTAAACGACCGAGACCGAATCTATTTGACTGAAACAAACAACATGCCATAGAGAATCCCAGAAATAGACGAATGGAGCTGTTGTTGTACACCAGAATGAGGAGATAATAACACTTATATATAAACATATCATCTTTTCTTTTTGTTTGCGAAATGGTTGGCGAAAGTTTCGTGAAATCAGAGTCGAGATAGTATGGGAACCACTAAGATTTACACCTTAATCTTTTTCTTATACTATCAATTTGGCCGGATTATCTAGTCTTCTATCAAGGAACATAGAGTCACCCTGAGTTTGTTTTGGTCTCTGTGTCCACTTCTGTTCTTATAAATGAACACCAAAACTTTGTTGATCTTTGACGTCTTTATTTACCCAATATCCCAAGTCGACCGTACTCCTGGATAAATAGCCATTTTAGGCATCTGTTTGTTACGACACCATGGACTACTCTAATCACTCTACTTGACTGAAAAATTCTCACGATTGAACCAACCAATCAGAGAACTGGTAAAATGGTCAGCCAAGGGTCAAGTCTTGTCTATCATATCACTGGTTATTTTCCATGACTCTTCTTCTAACAAATTACCAGTTAACTTTTGAATTCATATATTTTGAATTCTACTCTTACTTTACAAAATTAATAGGCAACTTTTCGTTATGTAACACTGAGTTACTAAATTTTAATTTCAGCTATTGAGAGAATTAAGTGGTCAGATAAGTTAGTCATTGTTCATGTCAGATAGGATACTCAAGATATACAAAAATGCGAATTTATTATTCTTTGATAACCGCATCTTTATTTCCTATCTATGCTGCTTACTTAAAATCTTTAACGCACGAAAATTTGCAAGAAAAATATAACCAATAGAAAATAAACAAAATTGTTGAAAATACATTTTCTCAGTAATATTGATAATCTATACTTCTTCTGAAGGTTTCAGGTTGTTTTTTCTAATTTCCTATTTTGATTATAACAAACGAAGTTTTAAATTTTCAACTGTATACAGTAATTCATTGTATGAACGTGTTCTTGAAATATATAAATTACTGTTGTATAGTGGCTCGTACCACGTGACTTCCGGTATCGCAGAGCTATAAAATACGTCGTATTTCTTAAGCACGAATATTCTGCAAGATCTCGGTCAGTAGTAAGATCAACTTCGGACGTAATACCAACAGCGCGAGATTTATAATATTTGTTGGACTGTAGCACTCCAGTTAATAAAGAATTAACTCTTTATATCACTGTGTATCTCTTCCTTTCCAGGGAAATAAATATTCCTGATAAATCTAACCTCTGCTTGTATATCTTATTGTTATAGAACCGTTACCTACCCATTCATGTACTCTTCCAAATTCTATATTAATCAAGAGCCGAGTACTCTCGAGAGGATTGAATAGTCTTGCAGTATTCGACTGACAAGTAAGCCTAGCTTACGCCTCCACTTTTCTGTGTATCTTGTTACTCCAATATATCTTTAAACTTATACCGTGTTCCGAGTTGTCTTTTCGTGGTCCCAATCTGGGTCCACATCACTTATTTACTTGTTATAAATAGAATTCTAGCTTTTGTTTTATCTTAATGCACAGCCAGTCCAGTAATACACGGGTAACACTGAGGACATTTGGTGAGGTAGTATATAGGTATAGATGTGAATCTCTGTGTATTTATGTATATTTACATTTCTGTGTAAGCAGGGTATTGAGTAGCACCCTCCCCCAACACCTCGGTGTGGTAGCTATTGAAAAGGCAGCCTTCGGATCACCCGGGACAAGGTCGCCAACTTTACTTTTATTACCGGGCCATTGTCATAATGAGTAAAGTGTTCGTCAATGGTACGGGAAACCGGGATTCACTTCCTGGTCAAGTCATACCAAAGACTCAAAAATGGTAATCGATACCGCCTTGCTTAACACTCAGCATTATAAGGTAAGGCTCAAGGGTAAAATGGAGCAATCCAGGGAATGGAGCAGCGCCCTCCCCTACACCTCGATATAGTATCTATTGAAAATGGAGTCTTCGGGTCACCCTCGACTAAGGTCACCAACTTTACTTTTTATATGCTGGCTGACCCGAAAAAACAGAACCCATATATTTTTGACTGAAATTCATAAATTTAATTATAGCCTTTTCTTTTTTTCAGGATATGAAGTAGATTCTGTACATGAAAAATTGGGACCATAGTATTCACCGATATGTCCAGAAGTTTGAGTGTACAAAATTAGAATTATTTTTCTTTATTTTTGTAGAAGTAATAAAACGTTTATGGGTTCCGTTTTTTGGGGGGTGGGGTCACCCTGTATATGTGTATCCATATCCATGCAGTATATGACAAGAAAGAAAAAGAAGTAATTCATTTACCACCTGCTTGAACGAAACGACCACGTGGCATTGAATGAGCATGAAGCAAGCAGAGGGAAAGGGAACAAAGAAACAGGATCCGACCAAGCATTCCCTGTTTCTCGATTTGGGTGGAATGATCCTGAAAATATTGGAATGTACTACCACTTCCGGGTCAATCTATAAAAGCTGGTTCCGTCCAAGGCAAGAAGTCGTTTCGAGCCACTGGTGCTAATGAGAAGTTCCGAAAAGCGATTCATTAGTAGAGAGAGAGAGAGAGAGAGAGAGAGAGAGAGAGAGAGAGAGAGAGAGAGAGTTGTTAACAGTTCTAGAGATATCTGCTGTGAAAGGTTAGAGTTTGTGCTAAAGTGGGGGAAGTAGGGTTATATAAAGGTCTTGAAAGATCAAAACCCAAATTAATCTAAGAAATCCAAAATAGTTAGAAATAAACTTTTTAACCAATTAGGTTCATAGATAAATCATAAACATTTTCTTCTAGCGAGCGAACCCAAATTGTATAAATAAGCGAAGAAATAAATATTTTTGAACTATGGGATTATTACTAACGTAAATACCTTTCGGTTTATTTATTTGAGCGAAAAATTATATTCTTTTCTTTCAAAAATACATTTAATTTCAACCAGTTTAATTTTTCTTAAATTGGACGAATGTTTGTTTACATTTGTATTGCATTAAAAATATTCATCAGACCCTGGATGATAAAATTTCAGCAGCAACAACCGTATATATTTTAAGGCATAAGTCCATTTCTCATTTCATATACAGACCAGTCGGCCGGAGCGGTAAAATACACCGACAGCGCCTCTGCAGAGGGATAAAACTTCCCCAAAGAGTGTCCTGGATACGACATTAAATCAACTAATGACATTAAATCAACTCTAAGTAAGAGGAGCTCTGGGGAATATGTAGTACTCCTTCGTTGCCATTGCTTCCAGTTCCACTTTGGCTCAGAGTGGTAGCACCTGATTGTGTACATTCTCTGGGTCAAATAAAACTGTTTGACATTTTAACTGTGTGCAAACGAATGACTTGAAATAAATTCAATTCTTAGAAATAGAACAATTTGATCATTTAACTGTATATATAAATGACGTTTAATAGAATTGTTAGTTATACATAGCAATACTTGGAACCATTTAACTTGATTGAATTATGCTAAATTGAATTGTTAGAAATAGAACAGTTTGATCCTTTGACTGTGTGTAAACGAGTGATTGATGTTTAATTCATTGATGCATAAGATTATTTGGAACCATTTAACTGTGCGCAGCCGAATGAGGTATGTTGAATAGAATTATTAGTATTAAAAATCAATACGTGTATTCACTTCATTGTTTACAAACAAATGATTAATATTGAATAGAAGATTAATTTTATATAACAATAATTAAAACCATTTAACTGTAAAAATAATAGCAATACTAATGTACGAACAAATTACTTCTTACTCGCTTAAAAATGAAATTACCTATAAACTTTGTGTGTAAACAAATGATTGATGTTAAATTCTGATTGTTATATAGCAATATTTGAAACCACTTAGCTGTGTGCAAATAAAATGAGCCGAAAACGCTGTGAGTATAAAGAAATTAGTCCGAATGTTCTAAGCGGTAAAAATGATCAAATTTCATCAAAGAAATTTCGGCAAACAAATAAACTTTCTAACATGTTTCCATACAACTATTTGAAACATCATTTACTCTCAAATAGAGTATTTGTATTTTCAGGAGCTACTAAGAAATAAATCCCAGTACCCAAATATCCAGGGTACTTCACGTAGTACACTAGTTAGCAAGTTAGATTTGCAGGACGTTGTTAGCGAGTTCGTTTCTTATTGAGCACTCTATGCGCCACATTTAGACCAAGAGTAGTAAATAACTAAATAAAAATGTTGTACGGCATGATTACAATTCTTTACCGATGTATGAGTAAAAAAAAAAATAATTGGTCTCTTTAAGAAGACTAAATTGTCTGGAAGGCAACGGGAAACTGCTGTACTATATCACTCAAGAACAATCATGGTAATTAAAATTCTCTGAGAAAGGATGATGTTAAGAGTACTGAAAGAACATGGTACTTTAGGTTTCATGAAAATTGAGAAAAAAAAACACAACTTGTTTGAAAAATAAATCAAAATGATATAATTAAAATGTCAAATACAACTACATTTGAAAAACCAACGGAAATTCAGATAACTATTAAAAATTAAGTATAGGGTCGATCATTAATGTATCACTGACTGAATTTATTCATTAAAAGTGACCATGAATATAAAAATTAAAAATAACACTTATGAAATTTCAATGAAATGCCTTGATTATGAAAAATATTCTATGATTTTCGAATAATTCGTTGGAGAATAAAAATTAGTTTAATATTTTCGTAAAATGGAAAAGGTCGGTGGTCGAGTTTATTTCCCATATAACAAAAAGTGCAACAATAAAATAATGTGAAATATTGATTTGCTTAGCATTTATGTTTTATTTATTAAGTAATATTGTACAATTAGTTCATATATCAACAAACAATCTGGTCAATATTTTATAAGATTTTCAAAAATTTAATCGATTTTTTTTTAAATTAAAAATATTTTAAAACATTTGTTTTATTCGTTACGACCTTTTTTGAAAATGTTATAAAATAAATCGCTGTTGCAATAATCATAACGTTAATCAATTATTGTTACCCATTGTAATTCCGATATGTTTTTTATTAATAAAAAACTATGAATTTTATATGGATGGAGGCTCGTTATGTAATGACCAGATACTTTTTCCGTTGGACATTTGCAGCTTTGCTCGACTGGTTCAGTGATCACAATAATCTTTACAACCATACTCTAGAATGAGGAAATCAACTTTAGATACCTACCTCCACCGTAAAAAAAATCTGCTATTATATCCCTAAAGGATATTAAATTTTACGAAGGCCAAAAAGAAAATCTCATACTAAGTAAATATCTGTTTAGGTTTTAATGGGTCTGTTGATATTTGACGTTTAATACTTATGCTTGCATATTCATTAAGTTTAGCCTAGTCTGAGATAAACTAAAGATTTTGGTCGAAAGATTATGTCAAATTCATTTCTGGTTCAGGGGGGAATTACGTAATTAACTCGAATACAAAGCATTCGCATGATTTTACTGTTTAGAAGATTGAAGTAAAACAGTCTTTTAATTAACGTATTTACCTTTTGAAACTTATACACTACTTAGTTCAGCTTACTAAATACATAGTCTGCAGCCAAGTGATAGAAAAAACTTAGTTTACGTAACAAGAAACATGATACTCTCATCAATGCTCTAAATTCAAGTTGGTTGGTCAGTTTTATATGTCGACCGTTGAATTGTTCTTTAATAGCAAAGTTAGTCTTTCTTGCAAGTTATATGGTTTAGGGTATCTACTTATAATAATTGGTAAACGATTATAGATCTGAATAGTTATTTTTAATACCAATAATTTGCACACAGACATATACTTTCAAGTCTCGCTACCCAACACACATGGTTATACAATTGTGATATAATCGGTGGACTTGAAAAAGTTATCACTTGATCCTGATGGCAAGAAGTAACGACGTACACGTTGGTCACATTTTTCCTTTGGATCGGGCGATGGAGAAAAGGAGACACTTTTTGATTTATAAGGCGTTCGATCTCCAAAAAGGGCTGGTGAGCGGTTATATTTTGATCCAGAACAAGTCCTCGCTTATAGGCTCGATTTTCGGGCTTACTTCGGCTATTATGATCCTATAACCGATAAACTATACTCCGCCAATATCAGGCATATCCGCCATCTAGACTGATGGGTATCATTATGCCATACAATTATATAGTTTCAAATACCGATTTTTATTTACTATCATTATTATGATTGTTGGCATTCTATCGTAAGGCTCAGTTGCAATGAGTCAGTGCTCATATGCGTGATCATGAATTACGAGTTGAAGTGAGTCTATATGGACATTGGGACGTTTCACTAATCGAAAGTGGCGAAGTCCATTCCCTGCACAGAAATTAGTTGCTGGCCCCAGTGAGTGGGTATATTGGTGTATATATACACCGGCTCGCTTCAGTCATGTTTCAGATGTTACGGGTACACCCAGGCCTCATTACTTAACAGTGATGGACAGGCCTTCCAGTTGATGAGTCACTCTTTGGTCAGCCGTGCCTGCCTGGGGCATGGATCTGGCTAGGTTTTGAATTGTTGACTGGATACTTCCTCCGGCCTCAGGGGGACATCCCGGGGCTTTTACCTCCTTTGGGAGGGTTAGGTTTACTGCCTGGCGCCTGAGGCACCCATAATAAGGGGAATGTCGACGGGGCTGAAGGTATTTTTAGTAATGCCGGACGTGTGTGGACTTAGGCCCTGCAACCGGACCCATCTTAAAAACGGCCTTGTGCCAAATTTGTTCGTTGGTGGGACGTATGATAAATACCCAGGTGTTACGAGTTCGGTACTGAGTTATCACCCGTTCTACTTTTTGTTTGCCAGCTGGATGGTAGCTGGAGCTGCTGAGCCGGTAGGTGTTGTTATTCTTGTTTATTCTGCACGTTAGAGCAGTGACTTCTACAATGATCATAGATACTAATACTAATATTAATAAAGGACCAATCATATAATTGCGACAATTGATAATACGCAGCAGAGTAGCAAGTGTAGGGTGTTTTGAGACAAAGATGACACGGTTAATTACTAAATAAGTGAATATAGCAAAAGTGCATGAAAGTAATACAAGGCTAAGTATGGTTGGGTATGAAATATAATCCATTGGAAATTGTGCAAGAGATTAAATTTTCACCATACTAAAAAGTGGTATCTACATAAACCAGAATCCATCCTAGAGAATTAGGCTCTAAGGTCTTTCTGAGATTTTGAGATACAAACACATCACTCAATACCAGCCAGACCAGACCAAATATTAACAAGAAAAAGAATTAGTCATTTAGCGGACTTAGTCGTTCTAGTAGACCTCCGAGTAAGAATAAAAGAAAATAAAACAATAGAAAAATATTTGGATTTTGCTAGAGAATTAATAAGCTGTAGAACATAAGGATGACGGTTATACAAAATGTAGTTGGTGCTCTTGGAACCGTCCCAAATGGCTTGGAAAAAGACTGGAATAAGTGGAAATCAGAGGAATAATCAAAACCATGCTGATCGCAGGATTGTTAAGATCGGCTAGAATAGGTAGAAGGGTCCAAGAGACCTGAGAAAATTTGCTGTCACTTAGACTCCAGTGAAAGATCCCCAGCGAATGCTTGTGTAAAAAACACGCAAGGAGTAAAATAATGATAAACTGTGAAACAGGAACTGGATGTACTAGATATGTGGGAAGGGATGAGATCATTTAGACATCAGTACCGCTGAGACCGGTTTCAAGGAAATAAAACATCCGTATGGACACTTCAAACAACAAACTGCCAAGGTTGCACATGATCTGGTCATAGTAAAGAAGCGGAAACCCGAAGAGAGAAAATGAATTTCTTTTAATAGCAGAACAAAATAATGTTATCAAGTCATTTTATATGAAAGCGAAAATGTATAATACGCAGCAGAAGTGTAGGTCATTAGTCAACAAAGATAAAATAGCTAATTACATAAACGAATGAAGCAAACTAGCTCGAAGGGAATACAAGACTAAGCTTGATTGAGTAGAAAAGGTGATCCACTGGCAATTGTGCAAGAGATTAAAATGTAACTATAATACTAAATAGTATACACATAAACCAGAATCTATCCGAGAAAATGAAACTCAAAATTCTCGAGGACTTTGAGATACAAAAAGATTACGAAATCACTTTGTGTTAATAAGAAGAAAATGATGTCATATAATGGATTTTGTAGTTCAAGCCGACCAAAGAGTAAAATAAAAATGAAAGGATGAATAAATACTTGGATCTTGCCAGAGAGCAAAAAAAAAAAAGCATTGGAACAATATAATGACGCTGATACTAATTGTAGTTTGTGCGCAGAAGGTAGTGGAATTCAGAGGAATAATCGAGACCATACAGACCACAACATTTTAGAGATCGGTTAGAATATTTGGAAGAGTCCTGGAGACCAAAGGAGACTTGCTGTTACTCAGAAACCACTAGTTTAAACTGTTGGGACAAACATCAGTATGGACACTGATTAAAACTGCAAGAAATCAAGAGAAATAGATGAGATATAATGGTTAAGGACCATAAAGGAAAAACATGACTTCAAACTGATATGTGTGTGCCAACAGATAAAAACATATCAGTCAAAAAGTATAATGAAATAAGTAAATAGAATAATCTGAAAAAGAAATCGTGAACGTATGGCATCTTAAAAACCCCTCAGAACTAGTAATAGTGGAATCCCAGGGCATGATCAAGAAAGGGATTGATAAACATATTAACAAGATATCTGGTATTCACTGCTAGCATAAAGTACAAAAAAATTGAGCTTTTTGAAATAGCTTATCTTCTTATGAGAGTACGATCAACGTGACTCAAAAAATAACCCACAAAAGCAAAAAACAAATACGTAGAATACATATGATCATAAACATATAATCAGTACCTTCCTAGGTCGAGGGTAAAGATCAGGTGAAGGATTGTGAGAAATCGAAAGTAAAGCTGAGAATTAAATATTAATTAGAGAAATAATAGACGAATTCTTTGATCCTCCAGAGAGCTCAAAAGGCAGCGAAATAGGAAGATGGTGGTAATACAAATTGTAGTTGGTGCGGTTGGAACAGACCCAAAAGGGATAGGAAAGAGAACTGGAGAAACTGAAGATCAGAGCATAAATCGAGATTATCAACATCCCTGCATTGTTAACATCAGCTAGAATGTATAGAAGATTTTTTAGGAGACTTGCCATTTAGACCCCAGTGTAAGACTACCAGTTAAAAATTGAGTGAAAAACGGGAAAAGGAGTGAAATGATGTAATTGCCAAGTACTAAAATATGAAAGAAAAACAGGTAAAAATTAAGAACAAAAGGTAATAAAGAAAAGCTAATATATACGTTGAGAAATTAAAACTAGAAAGATCACCGAACAGAAGATAAAGATAAGAAGATCCTCATGGACTCTCAACATTTTAACATATTTTTTGTTTTGCACCAAACTTTTAAGGCTAGCTCCGAGTAAAGTTTTTAAATGCTGCATCTCATTACAGATAGGTTCTCAGTTTTAAAGTATAATGCGACTCCCTCATATATATATATATATATACATTAACCTAGTAAATCCGGAGTTGGGAACAATTCCAAGCAGGAACAATAAAATATTAAAGAAAGAATATTAGATTTAAGTAAACCCGGTCAAAAGTTCAATTTAAACAAAATCCACAGAGCAAATACTTTTTTCTTCCAAAAAAACTTTTTATGATACATATATATATATATATATATATATATATATATATATATATATATATGAAAGATGTGTAAATGATTGAATAAAAACAGTTCTACGGATTCAATCAATTTTACCTCTTTAAACTTAAGTGAAAATTTATTGAAAAAAAAAGTTACACCACCTTTTATTACAAAAAAATGTAGTATTAGTTAGAGCGTAAATATGCCCTAATATTTACATTAGAAGAAAAAAAAATACACATATCAAACGTAGCTGTTTGCATTGTTTAAATCTAGATAATGTTTTTTGTATGTAAAAAATCTTTTTGTGAGTATGTCACTATGTAGTGCGAATGAATGGTAATGAGCGAATACGTACTAGTGAATGAATAATAAGTAGTACCATAACAATAAAGAAAAATAGTGCCCGTGGAAAACAATTAAGTGAGGTTGAGATTACATACTTGAAGGAACAGAATGTTAGATTTTCTCTCAAGAGAAGAGAGAGGGAGGTTAAGAAGAGACAGAAATGAATCTACAAAAGTCTTATCTATTTCATCACTTTATTCAAGTGATACAGATTGTCTTCAAATTTGATTTTTAATAAGTTGTTTGATTGTAATTGGTTAAAATAAAATTTTTAACAATCGAGGAGGGAAAAAAACTTAAATTATGCTTCGTTTTGATCCTTCAAAATATGCTATTAAAAAGAAATTAAAAAATGTAGGTGCCGATTAATAAACAAATACAAAAATACTAAAATAAAAACTACAGCTTCTAGAGTCTGTTTTTGCACAAAAATTAACATTTTTTGTATGAAATCCTATATATATATATTACAACAATATATGGTTGTCACTATCCCACCTGGTGGCTTTGTGGAAGACCAAATGTAGTATACTTTGGAGTGTGCTCAATATCTGTGATAGAACTATCATATATTTCTCTGCCTGATGATTGTCATAATGAGACTGCATGAAACCGACAGTCACAGATAAGCATCTATGCTATTAGATATATATAAAAACTAATATATCTTGACCTATTATTATCATATTTTTACTGTTATTTTTATTATCATATGTGTGCGTGTGTAAGAGAGAAAGAGAGAGATAGGAAAGAGGAGATGGAACCATGGAGAGAAAGAAAGAGATTAGTAAGTACCTCTCTGAGCCAAATGGTCGTAGGAAATATTTAAAAAAATGTGAATAACTCTCCTGCCTAAAATATCACATTTAAATAATGTTTACCCTATTCAGGATACTAACAAGTAGAATCAGTGGGAAATACTCAATTACCTCTGCCACAAAGCTTGCTTAGATATCTATTAAATTGTTTCAACAGAGCAGATTATTCCATCATAAGTTAGTAAAGTTAGCTTACCGTAATCAAAGGCAACCCAAAGAGCTACTACATGGAAATGTAGAGGAGGGTACTTTCCTTTCTCTGGATTGCTCCATTTACCCTTGATCTTTGCAGAAATCATCGAGCGATAAAGAAATCTGTAGAAAATATAACTAAGCTGAGAACTCGAAGCAACGGAAAAGGCGTTTAAAACTTGTTTTCTTGACATGAATTTAAACTTAAACGAATTTTAGCAAAGTAAATATTTTTGACCTGCGCTCAGCTCTTTAAAGAGGCTGGAATTAAGGGAGTCAAGATAAACAGATGTGTAGAATTCTCGGTGAAATATCATTTTGGCAACTGCCATTCACTAAAACAAATATTCTAAAGTGTCAAAATTGGTCCATGAACTACCTGAAAATTTACTTTTTAATAAGCTTTCACTGAAGAATCACTCGTGACATTTGATGGACCAGAAGGATGAGCTAAAGGATAGATTTTATCAAATTCAGACGAGCCTGTGGTTAAAAGACTGCAGCAAAGAGGTGATAATGTGATGATAGTGCTTGGAATTGACGACCAAACCATATTTGGACCATTCAAAGCAAATAAAAGAATTAAACTTAACAATGGTAACTATTACGATTTTATGGATACGTTTTTCTTTGCATAAAACAAATACTAGTCTTACAGTTCAAAAGTAAAGTGTGTATTAATACACGATAATGCACCTTCTTATGCAGCTAAACTTACCAACGAATTATTTAAGAATAAAAGATTTACAGGAAAAAAGATAATGGAATGGTCACTATCAAGTCTTGCTTTGAATTAGACCGAAAATCTATGGTCACTAATGAAGAGAAAATTTTCTGAAAGTGGCAAATATTATAACAAAATAGCAGAATTATGGAAAGCAATTAAAACTACCATGTCGAAAACTAAACTTGCTTAAGTAAAAAATTAACAAAATCAATTGATGATAGTTTACTGGCTGTTATTGAGATGAAGGGTCTTTTAGAAACAAATATTCCTTCAATATAATTAGTCAATATAAAACAGAATTACAAAATTTGAATAAATAAATAAAATAAATATTGTTATATAGTCATGTGCCGTATCATAACGACACAATAATTACGACGCAGTGACAAAGACGCAGGAAGACTTCTTTAACAATATTTTTACCTCTCACTTTATTTCAAGGGTTCGAAAGGGTTGTTCAAGGTTTGCATGTGAGAGGGTGCTGGAGACCGAACATAAACTTCATATTTTGACCCCACCGTCATGACCGTCACGTTGTGTCCCTCTTGTTCTCCCGATGTTGGGGTCCAATCCATCGGGGGTTTTCCGAGGGCCCCCTCGATCGGGTGTGGCCCTCCCTACCACATCTGGTCTCTAACTCTCTGGAAGTCTGATGGCAACTGCTCTGGGACCCAAACTCAACTGAGTTAAATAATAATTCAACGCCCACACGATCGCCTACTGGATCTTTGAAATCGAATGTTTAATCGTCATCAAGCAGAAATAACTGTCATGCAGTTCAGAGGTTACTCTCTTCCGGTACATCACTGTAGTGACACAATGGGACCTTCACCTTGTCCCATATCATAGACCTTAATCCGCCCACGCGATCTCTTTCGATTACTGGCCATTAGAATGTGTCACTTCCTTCCGGTGTATCACCTTGGAATA
Source organism: Sepioteuthis lessoniana (assembly GCA_963585895.1). NCBI lineage: Eukaryota > Metazoa > Mollusca > Cephalopoda > Myopsida > Loliginidae > Sepioteuthis > Sepioteuthis lessoniana. The sequence continues at coordinate 66,804,216 of OY757911.1, read as the reverse complement.
GCATTTTTGGGCTGGGTCGAAGGTCAAAATATAACAATATGACTTCTCACAAGTACTAATTTTTAAGAATAATTAAAAGGAAGTTTTTTATTGATTGAGAATAAAAAATTGTCTTTGTGTAAATATTAATTTTATTACTATAAATAAGCAGATTTTGTTTAAAAGATACGTATGACAAATAACGTCACAGTCAACAAAAACTTAGCGACATGGAATGCCGTCGCTTCAAATAACCAACGTTACACACCTGAAAAGTAATGAATCTTCGAAGACAACTATTCTTTGAAAGAAAAGCAAACAAAGAACCTAAGCTAAGTATTAATTTAGTTGTGTTTTTATTTGGGTCTATATATATATATATGTGTGTGTGTGTATAAGTGCTTCATTAAAAAAAGTAAGTATTACGTTGGTTAATAATTAACATAAATATTTTAAGTTGGATTGAATAAATTTTTCAATAGGTCACTATATTAAAATGTAAAGGATACAAAAACTCATGTGTTTGTTATTTATTGTGTTATTGATGGTGATCAATTTTTGATGATTTTATTAGCTTTTTACCAAGTTAAAATGTGATTATTTGGTTTTGATTAATTACTTCAGACGACAGTTTTTAAAACACATCAAATAACTTTAATAAAACATATTGATACTCTCAAAATTTTTCGGATCAGGCTTTGTTTTGATATCGAAATTAATTATTCAAAATCTGACAATTTTTAAATGCCAAATCTGAATTATTTAAGTTCATGAGATTTGCTTAATAACTTCAAATAGGGTGTTCTTTAAGTGAATCGAATAACTTTGTGAACATTCGATTTTTGCTTTTCAATTCCTCACAGCTTTGATGATCATACAAATAAAATGCTGTGGTTCTTTAAACAAATCCAAGAGGTAATTTTCAAATTATTCCCTTATGATAACTGGTAAATTCTTTGTTGAATTGAAGTTAGATGAACTTTCTGGCACTCTGCAAATTCACCGTAAGAGAAAATCAATCTGTATCAACCTGGGCGCCAAAATGTAGAACAAGAATCACGTATTTGTTAAATCAAATCTCAAACTCTTGAAAAAATTAAAAAGTTGGTGACAGTTTATATGGCTTATTCAATTTGTGTCAGATATCAGCAAAATACGAAGCAACGTGATTAATTCTTACGACCCATTAAGAGAAACATTAACGTATTTTTCTGAGCAAAACATTCACAAATAAAAATAATCAGTGTCATAATTAGACATACTTTACCTTATGTAACTGAGTAAGCCACAAGTATAAAAAGGAAAGAAAAAATCCCACAGATTTCACTATTAGCGCACTGTCACCGTCCATTTCTAATTACAAAAAATGAAATATGAACACCGTAAATATGGACAAAGATAATGATTGCTCATGTGTATTTCAAACTGCCTTAAGTGACATAACACTGTTGAAAATTACAGACTGTAATTATAGAGAAAAATACAAAAAGTAAGAACAGGAAAATTTA